>JAODUH010004342.1:0-10762 GCA_027564835.1 Typhlichthys subterraneus | reverse complement strand
CCCCCCTGAAGTTGAAGAGCAAAAACTAAAGGGAAGCGTCCCTCCTCTGCCTGCCCGCCTATTGATGGAGTTCTCAAAGGGGTACTGCTCTAATTGCCGAGTGAATGAGGAGGCCCCAGAGAATGGTTGATTAGGAGGCTGCTGAATGCCCCAGGGAAATGGGTCACCTCCAGTCTGGCACGGGCGGCCCGCTCTTCCAGTGCAGGGAGAAAGTCAATTACACGCCACAGGCTGCAGCGTGGGCCTGGCGACAGGGAGACAGACAGCGGGGATGCACCGCTCACAATACAACAGCAGGGGGCACCGGCAATGGGGAGCCAATGAGAGGGGTAAGGGGGGCTGGGGAGCGGCAAGGGGGGGGGTGGGGGGCGCAGGAGCCAGGGAGAGAAATGTAGGGGAGTTAGAGGGAGAGGCTGACGAGATACAGGGGTCCGGAGAGGATTGAAGAGGGAAGACATTAGAGGGAGCGTCGATGGGAGGGAACATCATTCTGTAGCTAGGAGGTACAGACAGACAGACAGACAGGCTCCCCATTCCCCGGGCATGCACGCTTTCGTCGCAATATAATGATGTACCTATGGGCTTTCTCCTCATGGGCTGCAGGTTCATTAAAGAATACTATATTATGTTGTACTGCAGATGATAATTGGACGGCATTAATCAGATCAAAACAGCTGTGGCATGTAGTTAATCAGAGTGGCTACTAGGCTACAGCTGCCTGCCTGCTCAGATCTGGGGTCAGTAGCACAGAAGATGGTGAAACACCTCCAGCTTGCCTAAGAAACCTGACAAAGGGAGGGTCTTCTGTTCTGTGTACCAGCACACCAGGTGGAATATGCATACATTCAAGCACGCACACACACACGCACACACACGCTCGCGCGCGCACACACACACTCTTGCACATAAAGCAATTTCAAGAAGTTTCCATTTTCACATTCAATTTATATTTGAGAATCTAATTGCAGTCTCCTGTTTATGTTTATCTGCGTGTTTGCTCCTGTACACAGTCTGTTGAAGTGCGAATTACACCTCTTTCTCTCAAAACCTGAGGAGCTTTATGTGGATCTACCCATGTCTCTCACACACATTTCTGTGTTACTGCCATTAACTGTGGCCTGGGGACAGCACCCCTCCACCCACACACACACACAATATGCAAATGCACTTATTTTTTTAAATTCTATTTCTCTAGAGCAGTCACCTTTATAGCAATATCACACAAAGACATATTTAAACTCTGATTAAATGTGTTCAATAAAAGGGGTGTTCTGTACATGCCGTAAAGTCAATTTCATACAACTGATCACCCAGTCAAAAAAAGTTCCAGATTGCTGAACCCTTTCTGGCGTTTGACGTATATGAATATCTTCATTAGGGATTCAATGTGACTTATCGACCACCAATGGGCAGCTCCCTTGACCGTCCAACATTTGCAGGTCACTATCCTCCCGGGGCGTAGCCAAGCTACCACTGTGATTAATGTTGTGGTGGGACATTCTTGGGTAAAACTACAGTATATTCTGTAGCCCTGCGAGCAGATAGTAGGCCACTCACTGGCCTACACGTGAACGTTTAACCCATCCTAGCAGCTGACTCACAGATGCATCTACACTCGTACAGCTTTCTTAATACCAGAGCAACAACTCACCTCTCAAGCAAGAGTACAAAGGGTGAAATCCAATTCCTTTCAAGTTCACATCCTAGAAGATAACTAAAGGGAGAACGAACGGCATTGGAAAGAATCCCACAAACCTAAGCTCATCATGTGCCATCGTGTACTTAGCACTCACATTTCAGCAGCAGATTTCAACAGCACACACATTTGGGAGTGCGAGACAGGCAGAAAATGTGAATATTACAAGAGAGAGAGGCAGGAAATACAAAGACTAAGGCTAAAGAGGGAGTGCGCGAGATCTAGTATCGGTATCTGATTCCACAAGAACGTTAAAAACCTTCCCGCTTTGTTCAGGGTATTTCAAAACAATGGTGCGTGCCAGCAGGACACCTAAGCAGAAGTGTTTTTTTTTACTCCAAACACCACAAAATATCCACTTGAGAAACTATGCGAATGGACAAAGTCCACGCACTCCTGCACTAATCAATGTGGTTTAGACTCGAGGCTGCCCCTTGTGGCCAGATTTAGAGGCGACCACATACTCCTGCTGCTTTAAGTGAAAGCAGCCGGGAGATGTTGAAGGAGAGGACTCTCAGCCAGACCAGCGTGATGCCCTCCCGGGCACCAACGTTGTGATTACCTAGAAGCGTGTTTGCAGAGAAAATGAGCATGAATGATTTAAGGCAGAAGACGGAGCCCCTGATGAGCTTCCCGTCTCATGAAGGATGGTGTTTGTGTGTTAGTAACACATTAGGCCAAGGTTTACAGGCATAGCAGGGCAGGGGCCACGGAGAGAGACTGTATGAAGCAGACATGATGCACAAGGAAGAAAAACAAAGATGGGGAATAAATACATTGACATAGAGAGGCATAGAGGGGGACCAACGGCTGGATGTAGACAAAAGGGGGTTGAGAACAGAGAGAGCATCAGGCAAGAGAGAGAGAGAGAGAGAGAGAGACAGACAGAGACAGACAGACAGTAGGGGAAAGAAATGTTTGAGAAGGACGAACAAGGGCGACTCGCAGTATAAAAAAAAAAGTATTTGCACATTATTATTTTAGCTAATACCAACTATTCATACGGGTATTATGAGAACTTAAGCCCTGGATCTGACATTATATACAGTACAACATACTGTATATGTAGTAATGAATGAGATACAATTAACCCTCCCACTGTCCTAAGGCATTTCAGCAGACTAGCAGCAGGGGGAGCAAACCGCGGAATGTCATATGTCCGTGTTGTGGTTGCTGCCCGCTACTGGCAAGTGCATGGGTCATTTTGACCCATAGGACAGCGCGAGGGTTAAAATACATTATTATATGTAAGCATTAGTGGAGTTAATAAATGAATAATTTAAAAAGTTTTTAATACAAATATTTAATTTGGCATCTAATTAGCTCAGCTTGCTTTGTTTGTGCTTTATTAAAGAAATAAAGGAGATTAAAATGGACACAAGACAACTTGATAGAATGAGTCACAGTGGAGGAAGTAAAACATGCAATAAAGCCAGCAAACAGGTTGGGATAAAAGGTAAACGTTCACACAAGATGTTTCATGCAGAGCTCCAACACCAAATATCGTATAACACAAAGTAGCCTTCCTCGTGTCAGAACCTCTGGCCTCGCCGGGGGTATCCAAGTGTTCATCTGAACAGTGATAGTGTTCATGTTTTACAGCCACAGAGGAAATTCACTTTGGCTCACGTGACTATTTTGAAAAGTGAAAGTTCTCCAAATAAACTAGTGGTGCTTGCTCTCCTGCAGTTGTCATCCCTTGCTTTCACACAGAGGACGAGGACAATGCTGGCATCTAACCTCCAGTGTGTGTGTGTGTGTGTGTGCGTGCGTCAAACATGTCTGTCTCCTCACACTTCTCTTGAAGGGGGAGGGATGGAGTGAAATGGAGATTCAACCTGGCTTGTTGCACAGCCACATTCAGTCAATGACAACAAAGGAAGACTGTGACTTCTAGCATGACAACCAGGAGGCTAGTCACTTGTTAAGCCTCGGACACACTGCAAGCCATCTGCCCATCGCCTTGTCGCTGAAAGTTGGTCGCTTGATTACAATCCAGGCTGGTTGCCTAGATGTCCCCCTCGTATCTTAATGTTTCGGTCAATCTGTCAATCAACCGCAGACTTGGCTCCCGTTGGTAGTCTCCTCAATCGCGTCGCCTGGAGTTGAGACTAGTTTAACTCGGTACCCGCCCACTTCATGTCGCTGACCATTACTTCGTCTGCAGTCGCTTCAATTCGCACAATCTCGTTGACTTCCTATTGTCTCTCGTGGCTACAGTGCATTGCTAGCAGTGTGTCGGTGGCTTTAGAGGCCTGACGTTCCCTGGTTAGCCAGTAGTGTCCGCTCCCTCCTCTCCTTGTGTCCTGACCTCCCTCACGTGTTGACACACAAGCATAGCCGCTAATTCATCTGAAACAGTAACGTGTTTCTAGGCACAGAGCTCGCTGTGTAGTGCACGGTGTAAGCATGCGTGTTGGTGTGCATGTGCCACCTGCACATGGGGTAAGAAAGATTAATGTTCTGTTTCTGTCTCCACGGCAGGCGGAGCACAGGGAATGATTTGATTTCTCCTCCCATCTCCTCCTCCATGCGACCAAGCCTCTCTCTTCCCACTCGTTTGTAGGCAACATCCCCCAAGCCCCCTCCCGACACACATAATTTGACTTGCCTTACCTTACCACCACAACATCTCAAGCCAGGTGAGTGTTCACAACCACTCTCTCTCCCTCAGTGGTATTGCCACTTTGAGTTATGCTATAAGTGATGACTCATATAGCGTGAGCACAGTGTGCCAAGTGCAAGAATGCACCGTTTGTTGTCATGGAAAACTGTGAGGAAGACTTTAGCCTTGTCCATAATGGATAGCCATATCCTATAATATGCCGTCCGTGAGGATTCAGCCATTTTGTGGTGCCATTCAGATGTTTTTAATTAAAACGTTTGACACTAGAACATGGTAAATGGAGGAATACACAATGCATTAGTCAAATCTGAACTAGCAGCCTTTTTGATGTAAATTACCATATTTGCTCTTTAATGCCAGATAGGATTATTTTTTGGATACTACTGTACATAAAAACTACGGCTTTTCACATTAAACGTAATAGCAACATTATTTACATGGCCTACATCGATGTTTGTCCACTAATAAATTAAAAAAGCAACTCTTATTTAACTATGTTATTTCCTTTTGATTTTAATCTTTGATATCTTTACGTTATCTTGCTGTATTCTAATGGAGAGAGACCAGATCGTCGTAACAATGGGATTAACAAGAGAATAATCTGTTTGGCAAGGCTACCTAATTTATCTTGTATTGTTCTCTCACTGGAACCCATGTGAAAGACAAAAATGTGTAATACACACCTTACAAAACTAATTTTAAAGCCTCCCAAAATGTTTGCTTGACTAAATAAATAAATAAACAAACAAACTAAACAATTCTGTTAGACAGTTCACTCCGTTCCTGTGTTCTACTAGCTCTGGATGTTGCAACAATGTGGCAACAATAAGAAACAATCTCCCTGGCAAACAGGTCCACCTAAACTCAGCAGGAGCTGGAGCTGTTACCATGACAACTGTATGGGATGTAACCCACCTTGTGATGGCGCCGAGATGACGGACGGTCTGATCCCGCCTCCTTCCAGAGGTGCGCTCCTATCAGTGCACAATGATGGAGTCTAGGGAAAACACGCACGCACGCACGCACGCACGCACACAGACACGCACACACAGATAATAAGCAATCATGTTCAACTCTGCATATTCATTATGGTGATATTAATGAGTAAGATGCAGTGTTATTAATCTACACAGGAAACGGCATTAGCAACTTAATGAGCAGAAGGAAATATGAGGCAGGCTGCCTTGGTTTGAGAGGAACCAGAACAATGCTAGATTCTTTTGTCTTCATTAAGAGCGCACACATGGAGAGCAAACACATTGAGCTATCTATAAAACTTGCATGAACAGACTTTTTCCCCAGCCGGACCAACTACTCTCACACAACTACTCTCACACACAAATGCGCACGCACACGCACACACGCACACACAAAAGGGATGTTGGGATAGCATACAGTAACAGGAAGTTAAGTGTCACAGCAGTTTGAGGAGTGTACGTGACCCAGCACATAAGACATAAGGCACGGCATGGCTGTTTTCTCCTTTTAACTACATACAATTGAGTGCAATTAAGTATTTATATGCATTTCCACTAACATCCACTGGCAAACCTGTTTAAACCTAGATTTAAACATCAACACCTTGTTGAACCCAGAGCAGAGTATGTAAACAGACCGATAGCCTAAACCACAGCTCTAATTCCTAGAGCACATGAGAGGCTAATTTGTGTCCATTTAGATCTTGATAAGACACGGTGTTTAGTGTACAGAGTGTGTGTGTCCATGCTGTCTTTATAGCAGATCAAGTGCTTTGTAGAAACAATCAGAAGAGAGTACCCTGCAGGGTAAAGAGTGCGTAACCATGGAGAAAGCTGGGCGTTTCCATGACTCCCCGTCATCGCTAAAGCAAAACGCCAGGATGTCTCATGTTCATCTGTCACAGTGCTGAGCGGATGTGTTCATGCGTTTCTGTATGCATGCATGTTTGCTTTTCTGATTCCGCTCCTCCTGCCAGTTCAGTAAAAAGGACATAGGCGTGCGATGAGATTGGTGGATTTTAAATTATGTAATTCAACTGGATTTGTTTAAGTCTATTTCAAAAAGTCTCATCACAGAACAGAAGCATCATATAAGATAATTTATACAAAAATAAAACAATGTTCAAAATCAATATTGTAGCATCTCCACATACTTTACGAAGAGATAAACAAAGCGGCTTATGGGGCAGATAAAAATAACAATTAATAAAACAAAGCTGTAAAGGAAATTAATATCAGGAGGAATAAAATGGGGGCATGTAGGATATGCCAATTGACTAAAACTAATAGAATTAGACTAAATGTGTTTGTCAGTTACGGCATTCTAGAATACGATTTTATAGAAATGCACAGATCAATCGGAAGGAGATCGGAAACCCTTTTCAAATGGCCGAAAATATGGAAAACCAATCTTTGTTGTCTAAATTGCTGTCAATTCAAATTTAATTGAGTCTTTTCTTAAATACGTACATTTACGGTTCTACCCCAAAAATGTTTGAGTGTCATAAACACTTAATTTCCTGCATCTGGTGAATTTCAAAGCATCAGTTTGTGCCTTTCCATTTATCGTAAAGGTATCTTTATTTAGGCTAAAGGAAAACAAAATATAAGTGAATAGAATGCAGTAAGCCTAAAGGCTCCCGTTGATCAACTTCTCAATTAATATTATCCCAACAGAGTCAAAACATGTATGAGTAACCCTTCTGTCCTTATCACATTTTTGTTTGGAGCAGTAACCTCTAAATATCGCACTGCAGGAACTATTCACATCAATTATACATTAATACATTTAAATTAATTTATAAACCCCTGCACTTTTAAATCATAGCCGCTGTTTTTCAAGATTTCGAGTCATGAAAAAACCTAATGTACATTAAAAACATTGAACTTTGAGCCCCTTCATGTCTTACATCGATGCAATTAGGATATTACTGACATTTACTGAAGATACCGGTTGCGTAACATTACACTGTAAAAGACGACTGACACATGAACCAACAACACAAATAACCCACACTCAACAGGTGAAGTGAGAGAATTATTAGCTTACTGTATCAAAGTCTGGTGGGTAGCTGGGATGTGTTAGATTTATTGGTGGCTTGGCCACCAATGTATAGGTGAGGTAGAACACGCATTAGAGAGCACCGCCCCTTTGGACGAAAACTGACTACTTAATTAAATGTACCTTTTTCCGACTTCTCCAGTAATGATGCGCATTACTGGGCTGTGCAACGCATTGTCATGACTCTTGAAGGAGTGGCGCTCGTGATTTAGCCCTGGCGGGCCGCCATAGATAATAATAATAAACGATGCACTGTCGGTACATCACTATCATTATTAATTACTAGAGTTCACACTGTAGAAAGCCTGCATTTTGTGAGCATAATGCACGTTGAACACTGCACATATTTGGGGGCACATTCTACTTATTAAGGACAAACATAATGTGTCACCATTATGCAATTATTCTACTTTTTGTAGTTTGAGTTTCATTTATTGTTTTTATTGTATGTTAATCTCTATATTGTGCTTTTTTCATAACAGACGAGGCATGATTAGGCCTAAATTAACATGTTTGACCTTTAATGAAATATCTGTAGGCTAGTAGGTTTGCTCAAAACTGTGACTTGGTCACCTTGGCTTTTGTATAGATCATTGTGCACTACATGAATGTTAGAAATGGACAGTAACAGTAAGCTGCTGTGGCTCCATATTTAATGTAGAAGTAGATAAGAACAACCAGTACAACAAGTAAGTACTGTAGGTTATCATTAACTTTAAAAACAGGTTTTTACTGTAACTGCACAAACGCAATTTAAAGACTGGTTGGGGTGTTTGCAGTCACACATCCACATAGAAAATGGGTCGGAAAATAGACATGCCAGCAATAAAATCTAACCCAGCGTATTTTGATTATGTACCTGTAAAAAGACTCTTCAACAATACTTGAAATACAGTAAATATAGGATATTTATTATTGTAGGATATTTATTATTTACAATCACATGAAAAGAAAGGTGGAAATACTTGGGTAAGATAATTTTATCACTCAAATATGCCACTATATTCAGTATCTCTGTCAGTTTTTTTAAATATACTGCATGTTTTAGAATAGCCTTTGATTAGACGTACTGTCATTTCCTGACTATTATCAGCGATATATACATTGATTTTGTAAACTATCGGCAGCCCTGCGGTTAATAGGCCTACTTGGGTGCGGTCTATAATTTTAAATAATGGGTTTAAATGGCATTGTTTTCAGAGATCGGCTAATGGTTAGCTAACAGTTGTCTGTCCACTTTATTGTGGCGCATTCTGCAGTGTTGAGCTCTGAACAGCAGTTCACATATACTGTACATTAATTAAAAACACATAAGCAAATTAAATAAATCAATTTTAATAATTGAAACGATTGAAAATTCTAAAAGCAACCAGGAGGAACCATTCTACATAATTCCCCCCGCAACCTGGAGTGCTTGATAGACACATGCAGTGCAATGGGAAAAACTGTGCACTGTTACTTTTTTGACTTGAAAAATTATCTTTTAAATAGACAAATGCGTACTTCATGTCACAATTCAAAACGGGATTAAACAATATTTTGATTATCGCCATTCAATACATTTTCAGGTCCCATAATGCGGATGTGACTTAGGCTCTCTATCGACCAGAGCAAATCTACTACAAGTTGACGTCAGGTTGTGGTTACCGCCCCTTTTTGAAAGATAGAAACCTTCTAATTTGAATAGCGGTCAATGGCCCGAGGCCAAACTTAATTGCCAACCCCTGACCTAGACATTCACCAGCATGAATTGTTCGCAGACTTTTTTATTTTTAGTTTGGCTAGTGTCTTGCCAATCAAACATAGTAAAAGTTAGGTTGTTAGCCTTAGTTAGCAGTGATGGCAATGTAGCTAATATGGGAAAGTGTTCGTGTTCAACTTCAAGACCCATCCACCAATGGTTTTGATCGATTCACACTGTTTCACAAGGATCATATTGGTGTAATTAATATTATATAAATATAGTATATTAATATTCTTTCATAATAAACGTAATAACGCTTTTAAAACTAGAACATTTTAATAGCAGAGATGCGTTCAGAATTGGGGAACAGTGTTTGCGAACAGTTTGCTTTGTGTTCGCCGCAAAACATTTGCGAACACAAGCAAAACAATTATAATTATTTGTTTTGCTTGTGTTCGCTAGCTGGTGCACAGCTAAAGAGAATGTTTATATCCGTTTCCATACGATCGCTTATTTTTCACAAATTTTTTTTGTCAGGCCTGACAGTGCATGTCACGTGATCAGACAGTGCATGTCTGCAGCCAGACTCATGTCAATCAAACAGCTAAACATAATTATCTTTATGCGTGGGCAGTGTAGTAGTTATGGTTAACAATATTAGTTACACATTCACCCTCTTTGGAACTATGTTTGGAACAGGGCAACTGTGTGCGGTACAATTTACATTGTGCACGGGGAGTTGTGATTGTGATTTTTAAACTGGCAACGGTATTTAGTTAAGTCACTCGCACAAAGTGCGCCTAAATATTTTCTCATGTTCGCACACCAGCATTTTTACTTGCATATTCGAGCGCACTGTAGAGCCCTGTAGTAACATTACATGAATCCAGGATGTTGCCATGGCTTAGAGGGCAATTCAAGTCCGGTCCTGGAGGGCCACACTCAGCATGTTTTAGATCTCTCCCTGCTCCAACACACCTGATTCAAATGAACGGGTCGTTATCAGGCTTCTAACAAGCTTGAATCAGGCGTGTTGGAGCAGGGAGAGATCTAAAATATGCTGGGTGTGGCCCTCCAGGACCGGAGTTGAATAGCCATGGCTTACACTGTGTGTCCTCTCTGATAACAAATTACTTAAACAGTATGTGCGCCAAACCTCTTCTGCCAGTACGATTTTCATGGCGATAAAAAAGCAATATTATTTGTGGACACCTGTGCCAAAGCCTGCACATGCATTAACTCAATTAATAGTCATGAAACATTGCACTACACAGCAAATATAAAGATAATTAGTCTCTTTAGTGAGTTATATTAAAGTGCTCTAAAATATAACAAATATTATTTAAATAGTTTGGATATATTTAATACAGATTCTTGAATACATTATTTGTAATGTATTCAAGTTGTGCCAATTTTCATTTAATTTCTTAGATGAGCCAGCTCAATTTTAGGAGCATTTGAGTGAGTTCAGCAACGGTATCAATATAAAAACAGTTTTTTATTCATAAGCATAGAAAATGTTGATTATTTGACTGCTGAAAGAGCAAGTTTATAAATCAGTAGGCCAAAAGGACACCTCAAGTGAGGTTTCCTGACAGATCGCCAGGTACTCAGGCCTCACTCAGGAGATGGCACCTAGCATTAGGGGTGCACGATATTGATCAAATGTGATATTGCGATATTGATCATGAAAATTGCAATATCGATATTAATTTTG
>JAODUH010004340.1:0-10763 GCA_027564835.1 Typhlichthys subterraneus | reverse complement strand
TGAAGCACTTTGTGTTACATGAATTTGTATGAAAAGTGCTATATAAATAAAGATTGATTGATTGATTGATTGATGGTTCAAATCAGGTTTCATCACATAAATAGAAGAGAAATAGAATAGAGACAGAATAAGAGAAAGAAATATTAATGATTGCAATTCTTTGGTGAGAAGAGTTTAAAATTTACATTTTGCACACCTGAATCTTCTGTCTATACACCAGTGCTAACATTCAAAAACATGTTACTGTAATTCACATTTGAATTTCATACTGGCTACAAATACACACATGCAAACCTATGCTGTTTAACATTATTTTTTCATGCACAGACGTGTATACCCATTCACACATAGCCACAAAAACTACAAGATCTTTTTCTCTCTAGTTTTATAACAATTGCTTTGGCATTTTGGCAAACGGCCTTTGTTTGCTGAGCCTGTCGGTGGGCTATGTAATCGTATATTTCCACTGAGAGTGTCTGTTAGCAAGGACACTCATTAGCAAACGATTAAGTTCACACACACAATAGAGGTTCTTGAGATTAATTGGCACTGAAGTTCATAAAAGCTTGTGGCTCAGTAAATAATTTACTTTGAACAATAGAACATCTTGTCACACAGAGCAACTAGGTAAATGTCAGAATGCATGTGATTATTCAGTGTTGTACTACTGTATGCACAGTAGATTGTGTGTGAAATGACTCGTACTGTATTACAGATCCTGGGCTTTGGTTCCCATCTGCAAGGCCTAATACTTCCAGAAACAGAAATACAAGGTTAACAATAGGGAGCAGAAATATGTATGCATATTAATATCTGTTGAATCTCCATTCCATTCCATGGACATAAATAACATATACAAAGCACACGAGTTGACCAACCCATGTTGTTTCCACAGCAGCTGTGTGCTCAACAGTGTTGGGGGTAACACATTACAAAGTATTGCATTGCTACAATCACATTACATTTGTCTGTAACACAGTGAGTAATGTGATGCATTACTAACTTCAGTAATCACATGACATTTGTCTGTTACACAGTCAGTAATGTAATGCATTACTAACTTCAGTATCAACATACATTTGTCTGTTACACAGTCAGTAATGTAATGCATTACTAACTTCAGTATCAAAATACATTTGTCTGTTACACAGTGAGTAATGTAATGCATTACTAACTTCAGTAAACAAAATACAGTTGTCTGTTACACACTGAGTAATGTGATGCATTACTAACTTCAGTAATCACGAAACATTTGTCTGTTACACAGTGAGTAATGTAATGCATTACTAACTTCAGTTATAAAAATAAATTTTTCTGTTACACACTGAGTAATGTAATGCATTACTAACTTCAGTAATCACATGACATTTGTCTGTAATACACTGAGTAATGTAATGCATTACTAACTTCAGTAATCACATTACAGTAATCAAACCATTATGTATGCTTGTAATAGAGTGTTAGAAAATATTTTTGCATATGATCTTTTGTTTGGTTTTTACCAACCTTGCAGTCAGCTTTGTGATATTATTTGATCAAAGAACTGTCCTCCTGGAGAGGTGTCTGTGCTGCTATATGGGCATATGATATGTTATATTGTTAACTACATTGCATGACAATGCATCTGAGGTGATATTGCAGAGTAACGCAAAAGTATGTAAAGTAATGTAAAGTAAAGCATTTCATTGTTTTTAATGTAAACAGAAGTGATACACTATTACAAAACAACCCCACCACTGGTACTTAGCTGTTTATGTGTGTTATAGGTGACAAATGACCATGCTAGTTATTTACAATGTTACAAATTGCATTTAAGGATTTAAATTCTCACAAAACAAAATAGAGTTATCATCACCTTGAACCAGGGGAAGCTTCTGCTATATGACACCACTATATGACACCATCAGCAAATATAAAACCAATGTTCTCCTTTGGAACCTCCCCTGCAGGATCTAGTTTCTCACACACACACACACACACACATGCGCACGTGCGTTCACACATGCACACGCGCACGCACACACACACGCGCACACACATACACATACACACATGCAAGCACAAACAAATTCACTTATAATTACAGTGTGTAATATCACACTTGTATACACACACACATACAAACACGTACACACGCATGCACGCTTACACACAAACGCACACTAATGAGAATGAAGAAAACTATGGTCCCAGGCCTGTGGATCGGGGCGTCTTGAAACTGCCTGCTCCAAAACAACATTTGCTGATCTCTCCTCCTCAACTCCCCCTCCCTCCTGCTGATGATGAGGTTGTCCCAGCCGCAGGTTTTGTTAAATGTGGAAAAACTTACAAATTGTTCTCAATGTAACTGCAACAAGGACAACATAAACAATGGCACACATGTGCACAGCAGATGTGGTGTACAGCCTATATACTGTAAGCAATTGCCTAGGATTTAATTGATCTTCAAGCATAAATATGCTGCTGTTAGTTGAGCATGCTACCGACCTACAGACAAAGCTGAAACCAAGTTGACATTCAGGGAAATTGTTTGTTAACAGCTGATGCAACATGAAAGCAAGAGATGAAAACATTCCATTAAGCATATTGTCTGGTCTACTCCACAGTCATTCAGACATCTGAAGTTAAGTGTTCTGAAAATACCCTACTGTGCCTATTTGATGGCCAAATGCTACCTTATAATAGGATTGTGTCTGCTGTTCAGTTGCAGGGACAACATTGATATTGAGGTAAATATCCTTTATCATTATCCAGATGAAAAGTGATAATAAAAGTGGGTTAATGCAGATATATATTTTTTACCCTAATTATAGTATTGATACATTTTCTACACAATTCTGGTGAACTATATACTGTAGCATCATTAGCAATAATACACCTTCGGTTCTGTGTCTGATGGGAAGATTTGGACATACACTATTATAACAAACAGAATAAATAACAAAGTCAAGAAACAGTTACTTACTATATCTTATAGTCTTTTTTAACCTTGTGTTTAAACCTGCATTAGAAAACCTAAATTAGAGGGTAAATGGTCATGAGACAAAATAGGCTGCATAGTAAGATGTATTTGTTTTAACGAAAAGGAAATGAAATAGGAATCCCAAATTATAGTTATTAGAGAGCTGTTAATGTTAGTGAGAGGTCTCTATAATTTCTGTTCAACAGATTTCTTTAGACTTTAGACTTTCAGAAGTCTTTATTCAGCGTAGATTCATTCAAATATATTTACTGTATATTAGTAATAATAATCACTCCCTACACGTCCTATACTTGTGTTAAATAAAATCTGACAATCTCGCTTAGGGGGGCATACAATCCAACCTTGCCATATTGAAAATGCAAAACAGGCTTTTCACTTATCATGGAACTCATTTCTTTGGCTAATTACACTGGCAAGATGAAACAGCATTTCATCCTGGGACTTACTGCCGAAAAAGAGCAGTTGAGCAGGGGTGGTGGAAAACCCTATCACAATTAGATGTATGCAGAGGCTTTTTATGAATTCCGGGCAGGTCTTCCATCTGAGAAATTCATGATGATCAGAGGAAGGTTTGAGCGTGTGCTGGGTGCTGATGGCCGAGACTGAGAGCTGCTTGCACTGCAGAGGACTGTGGGTATAGGCTGTAGATAAGTGCAAACCAAAAACAAAACAAAACAAGTTAGAACATGTGTTTATGTGCAGTGTGATGTGTCACAGAGAGGGAGCACTATCTTAAAAGTATTCTCACATATAGCGGTATTGGCAGGCTATATGCATTACTGAATATCCTTAAGGGGCTCAATAAAAGTAATAGTCACCCAGTGTTTTCTTATCTTATTATATGGACTCATTAGATGGATAATTTCTATTAAACAATAAATGTATGTCCACTGTAATCTGTTTATCTGATAACAACTGTAGGTTTGCCTTCCATCTAGTTAATGTTCTGCTTAGTTCTCTGGCACCTGACTGCTCTCTCCAGATGGCCTGAAGAGTCAGGGCATGGCTATAACCACTTGAATATCCTCCAGCTGGACACACCTCTCACCCTCGTTCATCTCCTGGACACATGACGGAGGTTTCCTACCAGTTTTGACTACACTGAACTGTCCTGGAAGCCATTTTTCCTGGTGCAAACGGTTGATTCTCAAAGAATCATCAGAACACAACTTGAGGTTTTGAAGTTAACTTTCACAATATGAATATTTTCAGTGCTCTTCATATTCTTCTTCTTGATGTAGGAAGAATGGGCACATGAAAGGCAATACAGTTCCCAGGCCACTTTACGATAAAACACCTATCTGTAGATTTATTGTCTTTGAGACACATACGTTTCCACTAGTATCTGTTTTTTTTTCATTTTGGTGTGTCCTCCTAATGCAATCAAGACGCTTTCTCCCATAACAGGAAATGAGCAGAGCTTAATTCACAGGTCATGCCAACAGTGCCTTGAGCGATACTCTATCTGTCTTCACTAAGTCATAAAGTGGAGCATGAAAGTGGAGGGCAACTGGGTTTTATTCTAAGAATCTTCACAGTAGGCTAATGGCAGATGTGTTGTTTAAACAGCAGGTTGGTTTAACCCTTATGTTATGTTAACATTTAGGTTACACTCATTGTGTTAGCGGGTCACATTGACCTGGGATATGAAATCACAAAACAATGTGACTTGTTTGCCCCCAAAAAATATGTTTGACATTCATAACAACTCATTACTCATAGAAATAATAAAATTTACAAGTTTTCTCTTACTATTACTACTATTTTATTTACTATTATGTAGTACATTTATATCATATTTATTTAGTGTGTTTAATTTTATCCCAAAATCTTCTACAGTACCAATATCTGTATTGGCTAATAGACAACATTAACCAATGCTTAGTTAATACTTAGGTAATGTTCCTAGCTCGTCTATGTGCTGCTTACCTGTTGTGATATTATAGTCGTATGTAGTGAGAACAAGTTACACACAAATCAAAAGCAAAGAGATGCGCTATATTGGTTTAGTTGGCCCTGGGGTCATTCTGATGATGTTCTGAAACTGCAATCGACCTTGACTCTCAGTGTGGCCATAAGGACATCAGAGGCACAGTGGGCGGAGAAGGTGGCAGTGGCACAGTGGAGAAGGTGGCAGTGGCACAGTGGGTGGAGAATGTGGCAGTGGCACAGTTGAGAAGGTGTCAGTGGCACAGTGGAGAAGGTGGCAGTGGCACAGTGGAGAAGGTGGCAGTGGCACAGTGGGCGGAGAATGTGTCAGTGGCACAGTGGAGTAGGTTGACGGGTGATTGAATAGCTGTTTCAAATCCTGATGCCTCCTGGCCAATTGTGGCGATGTTCTGAGCCTAATACCTATCCGTAGCTGCTTGTGGTGGTAGGATGCTGCTTTGCATGGCAGACACCACCATCGGTGTGTAATTGGGTGAATGTGAGGGAACCGTGTACAGCCCTCATAGCGGCCGGTAGGTTGGAAAAGCACTATGTAAATGCAGTCTTTACCAGTCCAGCCCATAGTCCACCAGGCAATAATGCCATTTTTTGACATGTATCGTTTCAGCCATTTCTTCATCAGAGGAGGAATCATCATGATCAGGATCATGTTCAAAATTACCTTCCGTTTCAGACTCTATATTAGAGTCACCATCCTGTACATCACTCTCAAGCTCAAAGAGCTGGTCAGTGATGGTCAGTTGTTGGTCAGTGATGTTACTTTTATCGTGTGTGATGTTAGACATTACAAAGGGTCTCCGTGGGTGAAATGCCTCTAACAGTTGACAATTCTTCACGTCATATGTACTGAAACAAACACTGACCATGGCAGGCATAGTTTGTATGTAGTGTGTGCATGTGTGTGTGTCTGTGCATGTGAGTATGTGCACACACACATGTGCCATTGGGAGGCCATTAATTAGGGTAAATTCTGAATAATGTGAGTGCATTTGTTTGTCATTTGTATACTTGCATCCAAAAGAGATGATAGTTCTCTATTTCTCTCTTATTTTCAAATTGATATTGTGCAGCTTCAGCCATTCTGAAGAGCTACTGAGCAATACTTGCAGATAGAAGATGGATAGTGAAAATAGGCTACATTTAAACATTTTCGAAATTCATTAATAACGATGGCATTGTCTATGAGGTCTATGAATCTTAGAGGTCAAATGCGTCATGACCATGTTGAAGAGATCTATGAATTCTAGAGGTCAAATGAGTCATGACCATGTTGAAGAGATCTATGAATTTTAGAGGTCAAATGAGTCATGACCATGTTGAAGACGGAAACCACAAATACGATCGAGCCTTACACGACTACATTACTATTGATGAACGTTAACCACAAAACAACCAATTCCCTGAACACTGTATATTCCAACAGCTCTCCTGTTTATCTTGTTGTACAGACAAACCTAACCCAAGTTATCAAATTAAACTGTTCATTTTCTGTATTACATTTTCAGTCAAACCAGCAATAAACAGCTTCATCAGCAGCTTTGCACATTAAGGCCCTGTGTGCTAAAGTCAGAGCATAACTCCTAATCTCCTAAAAACGGATATGTGTCGTCTGCACAGTGGCCGTGCGTTCACAGTCCGGTGCCTCTAGTAAAAGAAAGCATTGCTCTGTTCTTCTCTGAGGTCTTTGGAAGGAGAAAGGTAATTGCTGAGGAAGGGTTAGCCTGATGATGGAACAAAGCACCTCTATTGTTTTAGAGAGGCAGACACATTCTTAGATGATTCAATGCTGTGGACATTAAATGGTACACTACTTGATTGTACCTGAGAAGCCCACATTTCCTATCCGACTTATCTTTTGTGTGAGGGAGGGGTGGAGAACTGTGGAGCTTACAAGGATGGAGGAGTAGAGAGTAGTGCCATGCTCTCTCAAGAGTTTCAATTCACACCGTTTTGCAACAATGCATATTGACTGTAATTGACTGTAACACTGACACAAGAATGTTTGAAGAGCAAAAGTGTGTCCCCTGAAAACACATTGACACAATGCATACTGTAGGTCATGCACAAGCATGTCTGCTTGGTTCAGCGCCGCGGTGGGCTATGGTAAATGTTTGAATGTGTTATTAGACTGTGAGCTTGGGTCTCTTCTCATTAACCATAGTGTGCCCGAGGTTATGACATTATGGTGTGGCAGACGGTATTGGCTTTTAAAGCCTGACCGCACAGTCAGGAAACCTTGACGACATTGTGAAAAGGGATTCTTTCTCTCTGACTTCAGAATGCATTAAAGTAGTCAGAAAACCTCAACTTTTACTGCAATTGTTTGACCATTATATCCAAGACACATTGCCTTGAATTGGATGGACATGCTAGACAACTAAACAGGCCAACAAGTGGAAAGAATGAAATTCACAGACAGACAAATTGTCACAGTCTCTCGCTCACTTGCTCTCTCTTTCAGTTACTCACGCGCACACAGACACACAGACACACACACACACGTATACAGAGAAGACAAGGCAGAATCAGCGGAGAGTTCCTTCAGTTTGAGAAGATGGAAAGATGTGGCATTGGCAATTGTTTTACATGACTGGTTGTCCAAGCACGTGAAGGGGAATAAGAAAGAGCGAGAGACAGACAGACAGACAGACAGACAGACAAGGACTTTGAAATGGGCAAAAGCAGAAAGAGGAAGGATGGGGGGATTACAAGACAAAATATGTCTGGCTCTTGGTCAGCCAGGAGCTGCCCGGCTGCTGGGGCTTTCATCACTTCTCCAGAGCCTTTTCTGGCCCAACCAGCATTGTTTGTGGAGAAGAAAGCTATCAGGCGATCTGCACAAGATTAGGTCTGCCAACCAATCCCTCTCTGGCTTCCTGTTTTGGAAAAGGCATTCTTTTGGTGGGTGCAAAATGTAGAGTTAACCCATTCACGTCAATATGTTTCATGTATTTGTATAGATCAGCAGTTGTCATTATTAGTGATCCTTAGGCCCACAGAATAAGCTGTTTATAACATACCACCCCTATGCATGGGGTCGGGGGGCATATAAAAACATATGCTATAAACAAGCATTAACACTATACTCTCGCTCACGCTATACAACTACAAAACTACTGCTGTAATATGAGTAATGCGTAACTTCTGCTGTACCTTTCATTTAACTGTGTTGAATTAATGTTAATAAGTGAGTGTGATAAATGTAGCACAAATCCCTGAATTCACTCTTCGTGCATTGTTCTTATGTGCATGTGTATTTATCCATTAATCTCACTCACGATCACTCACCTCACTTTAACCCACCGGCTTCTACTTTTCTTTTGTCTCTCGCACCCTTCTCCCCCCGACCCCACCCCACCCCGCCACCTCCACAATCTGAATTGCAAATGGCAGCACTGCTGAGTGCCAGAGGTGCTCCTCAGCGTCATTAGAGCTAACCTGGTGGATTAAACAGAGGGGAGAGAGGCGATGTGGAGAAGCTACAGATCAATAACGCAGCTTATCCTCTAGGTTCCTTCACTTCACTTTGGATTTATCTCCCACCCCACTGAAATGTCTGCCTCCCCCCCTCCCTCCCTCTAGCCAACGTGACACACAACAAAGACGGGAGGGGCCAAATGGGCTCCATAGTAGAATTCTCGCAACAGTTTGATCGAAGCATACACTTGTAATGGCTCTGCATGTCAAACAATTAAAATCTAAATAAATAAAAAAAGAAATAGGCTACGTAGACTAGAAAAGTAAACAAAGAAACGAGAAAACAGAAATGTTACCGAAGCAGTATCATCAGCAAAGCATTAGATGAACCAAATATTAAATTGATTTGGTTTAATAGGTTATAAGGGATCTAAAAATGTGTGAAGGAAATATAAGCTTTCAAATTCGTAATTGTATAAATATTAAACAAAGATGTTGCATCCTGATAGCAATAGGCCTACTGATTAAATCTAAATTACTAGGCCTATAGGCTATGTCTAAATGTTGAATTGGCCGCTTCACAAGCCAATCTTTTTTCAATAAGCTGCAGATTTGAGATAACTCCCATGGAAAATATATTTCAGTAGGCCTACTTGTTTTCGTTTCTCGGCGCTGTAACACTAGAGCGGCTACTGATGTCCAGGGCCATACTGTTTTACAAAGCTATTTATTGCCATCTAGTGGCCAACAATATAATATATGACTGTCATAATATTGTAGTATAATAGGCTAATATACAATCTAAACAACTGAATATATTCTTACATAAGGTTTACAGACTACAGTGAATGAGAAGCTTTTTTAGCAATTTTTTTGTGGTAGGAAGACAATGTAATTTACTTTATTTTTGTGCGTAAAACACATTTCACTACTATATTGCCTACAGAGTAGACATATGCTTAAGTTAAAGAGTTTGACGTCCGTCTGGGATGCTTGAACGCAGTCGGTAGGGATGACACCAGTCTGCAGACTCTTCCGTTCATTAGCACTACGTCACATAAGCAACTATCTGCTGAACGTCAGAGTTTATACTTGACAGAGTTGCGACGGTGCATGCGGCCTGCGCTAAGAATTACATCAAATTTGTGGTTGCTACCTGGCGCTATTGGCGTTATTATATAGTTCTATGGTTTTTACTAATTTAAATGTTTAAATTTATTTGAATCAGTAAGCGTAGCCTATACTTTTACAGATTTACAATACATGCAAACAGCCAGACTTTTTTTCCTCACTGCAAATGTAACGTTAGACTTGGTCATTATGTTACATAGACGTTGTGCATGTCAATCAAAATACCTCACATGTGAAGTAGGCGGGTACTGACGCTAGCGCTGTGTCCCGTAAGGAAAGGCTGTCTCTGCAAGACTATATGCTGACACCCACACGGAAATGTAATTACTCGTAGACAGGTAGCCTAGGTAGGCCTACATTTGTGATCATGTTGAGCACCGTAAAGAGCTTCACAGTGAGCTATAACCACGTCAATGAGAAAAACTATTTCACAAATGGTGACAATGTTTCAGGTCATATTTCACTTGAGCTGTCTAAGGACTGCCAAATAAATTCGCTTTTTATCAAATTTAAAGGGAAAGCAGAAGTTAAGTGGACGGAACGGATTGGTGAAACTACAGTAGTGTATCATGCCAAAAAGAAATACTTCAGTGTCAAGAACTTTTTAATTCGCAAATGTAAGTTTTTAAACAGGTTAAAACAACAAATCTGCTTATACGTCAGCCTTCTGGTCGTGCTTATCATGCATATAACCCTTCTTTTCAGGTGACAACCATGAAACACTTTTGACTGATGAGAATGGAAGAATTTGTAAGTAATGTAGGCTATATGCCATTTGATAGGCTATTATTGTTGTACTACTATTCTATAGGGTGACTTAAGCGTGATTGGAACATGTTTTGCATTTCTGCCTTGTGCAAGCAATGTCATCATACATCCAAAATATTAGCTCGACATGATACATTTTTGTGATCCATAGGTTGATGTAAGAAAGGAAATAATCTTACTCCAAGGAGGTGTGACATACACGTTTGTGTAAACTGATCCAAAACCTCAGCATCTTTTAACATTTGAGTGATTGGGGAAGTAGGTCTTTTGGTGCTTGGGGCTGCATATTGTATTATTGATTTAGCCTGTTGTATGCTTTTAAATAGCATGCTTAATATTTTGATAAAATGTACAATAATTTTAAAGACAGTGTTTAATTTAATCTAATTTAATGGAGTTTACAAAGGTTTAAAATGTTAAGATTAAAATATAATGTAAGGGAGTGTGAGAGCGATAACACCAAATTTAACACACCTGCTCCCCATTCACACCTGAAACCTTGTAACACTTACGA
>JAODUH010004339.1:0-10763 GCA_027564835.1 Typhlichthys subterraneus | reverse complement strand
TATACACACACATATATACACACACACACATATATATACATATACATATACATACATACATGCATAAACACAATGTATGTTTAAATATATAATTTTCCGCCCTGTGGTATCGAAATGGTCATGAGATATATATATATATATATCTCATGACCATACCATTTTACAGGCTTCGAATAATTTATGGTATTTCTCTCAAAAACACCATTACAAACACTTTTCAACTATAAATGTTTCATAACCTGTTTAAAAATCTAAGCAGGCGGCATGACTGTTTGTGGGTTTTCAATAACACATACAGGTACAAGAGCAAGCAATCAACGCTTTTGACTTTGAGTCAACTACTCACCTATGAAGACTCAAAGCATACTGTATATTAGCCAATAAGAGTGTGTGTTGAATGAATAGCCCCGCTCTCTTCTTTCAGACAGAGTCAATTGCAATTGATTGTGTGATTGCAAGTGATAACCCAGTTTAGGGCAGGCAATTAAATGTTTTACATGTGGGCTTATACAAAGACAGTATGTATTAATGAGAAAACATGCATGCATACAGTACTCAAATCCCAATATTTAAAATCAAATAAGTGTTTGGGGCCAGCCCCCAGGAAGTATCACAGAGACCTCCGTGACTCTGTGCCCGCAAGAGAGCGCTCCTAGGGTGGGTAAACATTCACCGAGATCCTGGTTAGCGCTCCGGACGTAAGCGTGAGATGAAAAAGCGTTGGTTAAAATGCAATGTAGTAAATTACAGCATACACACGTGAATGTTTGCAACGCAAACATGCGACATAGTCCTACATATTGTATTCGCTTCAAGGCTGATTTTGTTTCACTTTCGGCAGGCGATTATATGTTTTTCAACGAACCATTGATGTCACATGACAATAGCGGAACTGCGGAACTGTTAACTTTTTACACAGCCGGTAAAATCTTTATAAGATGGAAACTATGGCTGGAAAGTTCGAAGGCACCGTTTGAATAGCTTACGGTACTGTTTTTGATCAATGTATTACTCCCTGTTAATCCGCCTGGAACGCAAAGTAGCCTACTTGCTGTTTTTCTTTTCGAAGAGTGGAGGCAGAGCTGCAGCTACACTTCCACGGTACCGCACGCATCCAGGTTGGATTTCGGGTGCCTACAGTACTGTACAAAATTGAGTACCATCATGTTTTAAGAATTTTAGCATCGACTTGGTAACGAAGTATCGGTTCTCGTGACATCCCTAGTTAATGAGTGAGGGCGAGGTTAGGAAGTACAGAGTGAATAACTAACTAACCTACTCACCGTGTTTCCTTAGTTTTCCCCCTAACCCCTATGCGTAGGCCTGGTCTGGTCATGTTGATCTCTAATAACGGTGTCTGTGTCTGCAAATGTAGTAGTCTATCAGTAGCTATTTCGAGTTTATAGCCTACCTAATGAAATAGGACTCTTCTGAAGTGGTGTGCATGATTTATCTGCTCATACAATTCGTGCAAAAGATGGACAGACAGCGATTGTCGTCAGCTAGTGAACAACCACATCACGGTAGGCACCGTCAGCATAGTGTGTGAGCACGAGCAGTAACCTATAAAGTTGTTTCCTTTTGCTGCTGTTAGCTTTAGGAAAGCATAATGCACTGATTGCATTGCCAGATCTATGTAGACATCAAGACGGTGTTATACAGCCAAGGCACGAGTGTATTTTGCATCTGCGTATGTGTGTGTGTGTGTTTGAGAGAGAGGGGAAGGAGAGAAGTAAGGTGATCCTTATCACAGCAATTCGGCGAGCCTCTGAAACTCGTGTATCACTAGATATTTATAACTTTGTCTGAACACTGCTTTGACACTTTTTCACCACTTTTATTTATTTGTAAATCACGATGCCTGTTAGCCATCGGCGATGGACGATGGCATCGTATATCGGCTCAACCCTAGTGGGAAAGCACTAAGACCCGCACCAAGTCAATCCCTTTTGACCCTCAATAGTTCCTCGATTTGTCCCATTACTTTGTCCTAACATGCCTATAGTTATTCTTACACCCAACACACACCCCAGATGCTCGTCACCTTCTTGAGATACTTTACCATAAATAAATTAATGTCTATCATATTAATATTTAGCAGACAGTGACACAAACCTAGCCATGTATACAGTATGTTTTAATGGGGACGCTCCTTACTCAGGAGTTTGGTTCTAGAGAGGTATGCACAGATGAATAAAAAAAGTGCATATTCCACAAGACCTAAGAAAACCGTCAAGATCAAGTTTCCTAAAAAGGATAAATGTATGCTGGAACTAAAAGTTCAGTGCCTCCAACTTACTTTGGAAACAAATTGAAGACTTTTGCATTATTTTATAACAACATATCAGCACATTCTCTATTGTCTTGGCAGCAATTAACCCAAGAGCTGTGAAGCTGAAGGAATCCTGGACACTATCAAGCACATTTGTAAACAAGCTCTAAAGCAATTATGTAGGAGGATGGAATACAGTAGTAATGGTACAGACAAACATGTAGACATTTAGCTCTAATAAGCAATAGATTTTCAGCTATTTCAGCTATATGTAAAGGGCAACGCACACACATGAAAGCATTACAATAGGCAATCCATATTATACAGTATGACAGTATATTGTTGAATACAGCTTATATAGGCTACACAAGTTCAGTTTAAGGATATTGCTAACACTTGATGTACTGTATACTATTAAAAACATGTCACTTGAGACAAGTGGGCTGGGCTTTCTAGTGACTCCTCTAGCAGTCGACCTTGTGCACTGCCGGACGGCCAGAGCTGGTAGCCTTGGCACCAGCATACTTGGGCTATTAACGCATCCTCGCTGGCTGCTCTGCCGATGGCCCTGAGGGCTTTATCAGCCCCAAACACTCACTAGGAATCATTCCTAATTCCTAGCAGCCTACTGCAACGACACATTCAAAATCCCCCCCTAGTAGGGGCCCCATGGATCTCTGACACATCTAAACGATAGAACTAGGCCAATATAGCGTTTAACGTTTGGTCAGATTAAACGTGGCATATTTCTGTTATCTTTAAACTTAAAGCTAGTCTACATTATGCTATTTGCTGAAATCAGTGGTGGGGATCCAAGATATTTTAGCGCTTTTCTAAAGCATTGGTAGGCCTACATTAATAGAATTACTTACATGAAGTTTTGTTTCTGAGACAACTTCTCAGGCAACTTCTAGCCTACAGTAGTTTCCAACAAGTAGGCAAATAGCTGATGAGTTCAATATAGGCCAACATAATATAATATGCTATATATATATAATATAATATAAAAAACACATGTACTCTTTAGCGTTTGAGTAAGTTCTGGGACACTATGCTAAAACTGTCTTGTTTGTTGTGTATTGTGTTTTATTTATTTTATTAATTCTTACTTGCAATGTGTACAGCACTTTGGTCAGCATTGGCAGTTTTTAAATGTGCTTTATAAATAAACTGACTTTACTATGCTCTCTAAAATGTACTGTAGCCTATTTGTTGCAATGTTATGATGTAATCTATAGCCTACTGCACAGTAGTCTCAGCCTCTTCAGTTCACTAGCACTACGTCACATAATCAACTCTGCTGAACGTCTGATGCATATACCCTTGTAAGCTCGAAACTTTCTCTCTGACTTTCGGGAAGTAATACTGTGGATATCCATTGGCTGTTAGCATTGTCACTCACAAATACGTCTCTCTAATTTCCAGTGCAACAATAGCCCAGTGGTTTATTTACTAATTTAAAAAGTTCAATTTCTTTTAATTAGTAACTGTATCCTACTAATTTTACAGAGCTACAATACTTGTGTACCAAAGTTATGGCAAGCATGTAATGTCTGGCGATCCCTGTCCTGTGTCTAGTCACTTCATGTGTTTACCTTGCGTTTTAGGCCTGTTTCCCCCGTCACTCCCTGCCGTGTGTTTCCCCGTCTAGTTACGTCCACCTGTGTCTATGTAATCATGTCTGATGTGTAGCACCTGCCCCTCGTTGTTGTTAGCTAATGGTATGGTAGCAGATCAGGCAGCAGGAATGAGTTTTCCTCTCCTAATTAGTGCACCGCACACATAGCCAACACCCATGAACATGCACTCTTATTCACATAGTGGGCGAGAATTAATCATTTGACCCCAATGCCTCCTTTTACCCTAATGTCTTCAATATACCTGCCACCCACCGCTTGTGTACCTGTGCTTTTGTTTAGACAAAAGGTTGATCAGAGTTCACTCATTTAGCCTAGTCCATTTATTACAGAGCAAATGCTTGCTATTTAGACTGACTAAAAGCATTGGCTTTTAGAGCAGAGATGGCTAATGTAATTGTTGGGTAGTGAGAATCTGGAAAACATGATACATGAACCCAATAAGCTATATAAAACAAAATAATTTTAGTCTAAAAGCTTGTTGGGTTCAGCATTTCACCAAAAGATTATGGCTTCCCGTGTCCACCCCTATACTTCAACTTCTTTTCAGAGCCTCTGCTCCACTAATTGACAATTTTTCAGTCAATCCATTACTGGGTCCACACACAATCTAACTTTACATGGATCAGCTACAAAAAAAACCATCAAGGCAAGAACACACTAAATTGAACTAAACTTCTTAAATTGAGACATTATAACACTGCATTTAATAAATCATAATCTTCACATGTGGCTGGCTTAATAACAGCTTTGAGCAAGACCATATGAACAAAAAAAATGCCACAACCAAACAATATAATGCTATTTGAATGCCTTTCAGTAATGTTTGTACTTAGTTGCCCTTACAATTTGTTTTGTCTTCTCCAAACAAGGTCAGTACACCTTGTTTGCATCTACAACTGTTAACTTAGCAGTCCAGAAGACATTTTGAGTTCACCATCAAACTTAACTTGCTGCAGTGTATATCAATAAGTCTCAGAAGACCATATGCCACTGCTTTGTAATTAGCAATATTTAGGCTATACTGTATGTCTTATACTAGAATATTGTTTGTGTAATTAAAAGAATCTCCTAAACTAGAGATTGATGCTGCTTTGTGTGCTCCAATCATAGCCAATACAGTTTAAATAGATGGGAAAGTGATTATAAAATGCTGAAATATTCCCAATATATTGCAGAGGGGTATATTTGATAGAAATCAACCACATAAACAATTAAAATAAATAAGTGTCTACAGTATGACAAAAAAAAGCCATCTATATTGTAGTGTCCCAGTCGCAACTTATATCAAATGAAAACACCGCATGCCCAAGCCGCAGAAATTTACATTGCATCTATTTATTTACAAGGCAGCCGATCGTTTAATTCACAGACTGTGACCAGTAACGCACGTTACTTGAAGAAATAACTAATAATATTATTGAATGTCAAAGACTAATGCATTACACTACTCCGTTACTCACTTTAGTAGTAATATTATGTAACACACTATATTATATATATTATAAACTTCCCCCAACACTGGTATACATAAGAATTTGATTGTTGCAGTATTAACAAACAATACAATAGGTGTTGCTGTGGAAATTGTGCTTCAATGTCGACAGAGGTAGAAAATGTTTGCTGCCAGGAGATAAATGTGGTGTGTACAAGTGTGATGAGCTAACACTTTGTAACATGCAAATGTCTTCTTCTCATCTCAATCTGTGGATGTGGTGGTCAGTAAATATAACTATGAGGCTCGTTGCCTTTGCCTTGTAATGTCGAATTGAACTCTGATTAAAGGAGTCATTTCATGCTCCTTTTCACTTGTTTACACAGTTCCTTGACTTCTCAATGCAATGTAGTTGTCAAGCTTAGGTGAAAATACCACAGTTTATGTGGAATAGCACCATCATACAATGACTCTCAGATAACTGTCTATTTTCAGTAACTGCTGCTTTAAATTAAACAAGCCACTGCCCACCCCGCCCCAACTTCCACTTAGTATGCGGTTTGAACAGTTTTATGGGTTTTGAACCACATATGGTTTATTTTCAGCAGCATTTTCAAGGTATTAATATTGCACATTAATTCCTCCTCGCCGTCCAGACTACAGTAAAGGATACGGGAGGCAGATTTTAGTTCGTTGTTGTTCGTGTCAACCACATAAACACAGCAGCAGCTTAGTCACACAGCAATGTGAAGGAACAGGGGTGTTACATTTTGATAACCAGCCATGTATCTACAGATCTGCTGATTGTTTTTGGCAGACTTTCAGTGATTGGGTTGATAAAGACACTGAATCCTCAGGCACTTTTAGGTCTTTTGATTGTTTCACGTTAAGTTGTTTGACCTTGTATTACCTTGTGATTGTATTATTGTCTAATACAGAGTATCCGGAAAGATTTCACAGCGCTTCAATTTTTCCACATTTTGTTATATTACAGCCTTATTCCAAAATTGATTACAATATTTTTTTCCTCAAAATTCTACACACAATACCCCATAATAAAGTGAAACGTACTTAAAAAAAAACAAAGAAATCACACGTACATAAGTATTCACAGCCTTTGCCACACTCAAAATGGAGCTCAGGCACATCCTGATTCCACGGCCCATCCTGGAGATGTTTCTACAACTTGATTGGAGTCCACCTGCAGCAAATTCAGTTGATTGGACATAATTTGGAAAGGCCCACAGTTGACAGTGCATGTCAAAGCACAAACCAAAAAGTCCAAGGAATTGTTTGTAGACCTCTAAGACAGGATTGTATGAAGGCACAAATCTGCTGTGATATGAGAGCAACATCATTGAATGTGATTACTCTTCGTTCATTTAGGTGTGGTGCTGCGCCACGGCAGAATCATTGACGCCACACCAAAACAAACTGGCTGGTGGCTACCTATTTCGAACTAACATAGTTTCAGTAACAATGTAAAGAACACTTGATTTTCTCTGAAAATAGAGAATGTTTCTGTTCGAGACAGCTCTGACAATAATTTAGCTCTGTGAAGAAACACAGCAGCTGCAGGTTGCAGCACAAAACTTAACTTAAATCCCTTCAGGAGTGCATGACGAACTGCACGAAAGATAGCATGCCTTAGCTATAGCCAACTAGTTAAGCCTGTAGGCTAGAAGTTACCTTAAAAAGCTACATCATTTAGTTAAAATTATATTGCATATTACATGAGGGCCTACCTGCACGCGTATCGCTTCCAGCCACAGCAATGAAACAAGTCGAATAACAACTGGTAACTTGAATTTATCTAACATCAAATCTGCCTGAATAATATTATACTTTCTTTGGTTTGCTAACTATAATAGCCAGTACAGTAGGCCTACGTTCACATGTCCGGTCAATTCTTCAATAACTCACAATCAAATAGTGCAGAGAAGACAGCAACGATGAATTACAAATTATTAAAAATGCTTGGCAGTTAATTGGATGAACCATTTGGTCATTTTTGCTGTCGGCACACCTAAACCACGCCCGTATAGCTATTGGAAAGTTCAGTTGCAACTCGGACAGATTCAAAAAGATCCCTAGGCTTTCCAGACTGATTCTCACAGTGAAATTAAACTGTAGATCGCGACATCAGTGAACAGATGCTCCCCATCCAACCTGATGGAGCTTGAGAGGTCCTGCAAAGAAGAATGGGTGCCAAGCTTGTAGCATCATACTCAAAAAGACTTGAGGCTGTAATTGCTGCCATTGGTGCTTCAACAAAGTATTGACCAAAGGCTGTGAATACTTGTTTATTTTTATGAATTAGCAAAAATGTCAAACTTTTTTCATTTCATTATTATGGGTATATTATGTGTTGAATTTGAAGGAAAACATTTATTTGAATCCATTTTGAAATAAGGCTGTAACAACTAAATGTGGAAAAAGCGCTGTGAATACTTTCCAGATGCACTGTATATGACAAGAAGTCATGTGAGCAACAAAGTTAACAACGTTGTAACAGTTGGATCAATGACATGATTGTGAAAAGGAGCATTTCTGAGCAAATACATTTTTTTTTCTTTTCAATTATTACTAGTAGTGTATTTCCATCGCACTTTCTGTAAAAATTTTAAAAAATGTGAGGCTTATATAGGCTATAAGCTTATAGGGTATGTGAGTAAAAACACCATAGTACCGAAAACATAACAAACCGTGAAGTAAACACCGAGGTATGAACCGAACCATGACTTAAATGTACCGTTGCACCCTAAAAATGTGTTTTTTGGCTGCATTACAGTTTACATTATACAACTGCGTATTGATTCTATAATGTGTCACTGTAGAGTAAAATCCTATAGTAATCAACATCTTCACATAGGCCTGCATGCTAAAGATTTTATGTTTTGATATGTTTTCATGAATAGGCCTAAGCCACAAAATGTAAAATAAAAGCCTAGATATGCCAAAAAATAATACAGTGTCTTAGAAAAAAAATACAGTGATATCCATTTTTGATCATACCGCCCAGCACTACAAGAGCATAAGGGAAAGAAAACAGCTACTAGGTTCTGCATATCCCTATGGTTATGCATGGGGTGGCTCATCTATACGGAGTCTAGCAGACATGTCAGAATGAAGAGAATGAATTAAGAACAGACCCAAATACAGATCCTTCATGATTAGCATTCACCTTTCAAAATTATCTGAAGGACTCAGTCAGCATTGGGAGAGGTGAATTATTAAATATTTTATGTACTTTAAGTAGAAGTTCTGTTGTTTCGATATTTTTTCAGATACAGTATAATCTCACTTTGGGGAAAGTGAGAAGTGCGTTTTTGAACTCCCGGTCTCACTTTCCTTATTATAGAATGTCTGAATGTAGAGTGGCTCGCCTCGCAATGACTAAAAAGGCAGAAAATTGGGCGAGAAGGTTAGAGAAGAGGAATAGTCTAGCGAGTGCCAGATAGTCCAGATGGAAAATAAGGCAATTAGCAGCAGAGGAGAGGATGGGCAGGAGCTCCCAGAATCAGAAGCTTCTCAGCTTGTGTGTGTGCATGTGCTCAAATCCTCCCATTCTGCCCTGGAATGACAAGGCAAAACTCCGGATGGGATCCAGCAGCGAACAAGGGAAAGTCACAGACATCAAACAAACCTGTAAAGCTTTGGACAGCAGTCAGTGGGGAGCACATTCAACGCTCAGTTAATTACGACAGGAGGGAAATGATAATGGTCCTGTGTTGTGGCATCTATATGAACGTATCTTGATCAATGTTCATGTTAATTAACGATGAATTATCAATCATAGTGAAATGTTATTATGCGTCACTGTTGCATTTAAAGAAATGACATTGAAGAAAAAATAAATGTCACTGGTCGTAGTGTTTTTTTGTTTTGGTTTTTTTGTTTTGTCGCACATTCAACCATTATTACACACATTCATATGCCGATGGTGGTGTCAGCCATTCAAGCTGCCATCTGACCAACGAGAGCAGTTAGGGTTAGGTGTTTTGCCCAGGACATGTGAACATTTGGTGAGGAGTTATTGGGGTTTGAACTAGCAACTTCTCAACCCATCACACTGCTCTACCCACTGTACCACTACTGCCCCTCTACAACTCATGATGATTCAACTGCATGATTGGTCAAATGTATCTTATTGGAGTTATTACGCTAGACACTACAACGCACACTGCACCCATGGCAAATAACAATACTAGCTAATGCCAGGCACACACTGCAGTATAATTATCCCAATACTGTGCCCGATTTTCCCCTTCCAATGCCAGTCAGCAAAGGCCCGATTTGTTGACGTCTCTACTGACTGATTATCCTGTGGTGTGGGGTATAAGTGTAAGGGTTTTTAACATTCGGAACCTCACCGATCAGACATCGCCAATATTAAAAATATTCAATATTTACGATCCATAATCCTGTAGTGTGGGGGGGCAGTTGAATATGCAGGCAGTTGATTGTCACGTGCGAAAGACAATTGCCAATTAAAGCCATGCTGATTTAAAGTTAAAAAAACACTAAACAAAAAAACAGTAAAACATATATTTTTATCTGTCATTAGGTGTGTGTGGTTTCTTACAATTTGTAAATTGGTAGGATGGTCTAGTGTGTGTACCCGGTATAACATTAGGGCCACACATAACAATCAATAACAGAAAATAGAGAATATTTTCTTATAAGGTGACTACCGTAGACTCGCGGTATTCCAGACAGGATCGGACGTGCGCCAACTTTAAACGAGGCTGCAACGAGAACCAACGAATCTACAGTTAATCTGATTGCATCACTGTTGCCAGAAAGGGCTTGGCAACATCTTTGACTGACATGCTTTAGGACCAATAGTATTTGTTTAATCAAAGAAAATTGACCGCTTCCACCACTGTACGGAACACCATGACCAGCTCACGGTGTTCCGTTCTTCAATGCTAACGCTGTAGCGGTTAGTTCTCGCCACCAGGCACCGCTCTTTCCGCTTTATACAACATATTTAAACATGTTTTATGGACAAACATGAACACAAGACACTTGCAGGATACTTACTCTACATTGTAGTAATTAGTTTGAGGTAATTGAATATATATTTATTGATTTTTGAGCCAAGGAAAAGTGATGCGACATGACAGTCTTCCTTTCGTGTCTCTTGTTCGTAAAATGTTAGCTAATATACAAAAAAAAATGCACAAATATTTTTGTATAGATTTATTTGTTTGATAAATACTTCGATTTGTTATTCCCTAATTTAAAAGTTTGCAAGTTGTTAAAATAAGTTATAAAACGTTTTTCCCCATATAGACTGGTTCATCCCATAGGACGCCATTCTAAAGCCTGCTGGGTGGACTGAGATCCTGTCTAAACAAAATATCAGATTTTAGTCAATGTCTGAAAGCAGGAGAAAACACACTCTCTACCAGTA
>JAODUH010004338.1:0-10763 GCA_027564835.1 Typhlichthys subterraneus | reverse complement strand
ATCATATACAAGTCTATATACATCTGGATTGTCATCACAATTTCATAAACTGTCCTGTGATGTGTAGAACTAGTTATCGTACAGTATATTCTGGATAATAACCCACTTCTTCTGGTCTTTAAACAGAATGTATTCTTTAATTAAGAATTAATGAAGGAAATAATCATCTGGCAGAATCCATAAACTAACATATGTACAGTGTTGGGCAAGATACATTTAAAATGTAGTGTAAGTCAAAAGTGTAAGTCAAACAAACGAATAAACAGGGTAAAACTGTTCAGTTCAACTGTTTATTAAACAGTTTGTCTATTCCTCCTCAATCCCCTGCATCAAAGTCTCAGGCATCAGTGGAAGTGCTTCTATCGGCTACACATGTAGCCTAAATCAGTGGCACTGCCCCAGAGTGCCTTTCTGCAGCTAGACCCTTTTGGAGAAAGAGAAAGAAAGAGAGAGAGAGAGAGAGAGAGAGAGAGAGAGAGAGAGAGAGAGAGAGAGAGAGAGAGAGATGCATTGCAGCCTACTTTTTTTTCTTTGCAAAAGTGTGTTTTTTTGTATTGTTAACTAGTGTGCACATCTAAACCTTTTAACACCTAATCCCTATCATCTGCACTGCAACACACCAACATTTTTCACATGTGAGATTATTTGACCTTTAGTCAAAATAAAAGCAATGCCGGAAAATATTTTTTTAAACTTACATTTCTGAATATATTTTTTGGGACGTTTTAGTGTATAGCCTAATGAACATTGACGGGAGATTATAAAGACAGCATTTAAAAAAAAAAGATGTTATACAGCCCCGTCTGCTGGTCAAAGGCATAGTGGCGTTGACAACATCGGACTCAAGGCTGAGTCTCACCTAGCCTCGCGATACCATCCTGATCTCGCGAACTTCAGTTTAATTTCGCCGTGGACTTGTGACAACAATTCCTCTGGCATGTCAGGTTAAGTCTCACCCACACATAGATCTATTTCCCACCTAATCAAATTTTTAAATAAGGCTATCAGTAGGCCCACAAGTCAAGATTGACTTCACGTGGCTATAGGCCTAACCCAGTGTATGCTGTAACTGCGCGCCAGTGTAAACATTTGGCAGAATGCAGTAGGATAGCCCGCCCTGTTGAAGTAGGCTATCTTAAGTTGATACTTATTTCAAACAGTAGCCTAAATAACTGGCGCAACCATTGTCATTCTGCCGTCAGTGGTTGGTTAAAACAACACCGTGTCATATGAAAATCTGATGGTCTGCCCCCCCTCAAACTTTCTCTCCGTCCTTCACTCTCTCAAACGCACAAATCAGTGAAATATGGAACCGATTGATTTTAGATTTCGCTTCTAGACCGAATCCTACAATTTTTTTATAAGCAAATTTGCAGAGTGGCCGCATGATGATGATCGATGTTAAGCCAGAAAAGGTAACATTATATCTACTTTCTGTTCTGCTGAAAACTTTTGTGTGCACACAAACGCAAAATGATATAATGAAACCCTGTCGCATTGTATTGCCATCTATTAAATATATATTTAAATGTTCTATTGTACAGGGTAAGGCTTGTACATTGGCGCTAATGGTCACATCAGCTGCTATTGGAGGTACGCTTCAGTATGGCTACAACCTTGCCATAATGAACGCCCCAACTATTGTAAGTTACGTGTGTTTGTTTATTTATGCAAGTGTGTAAAAACATAAATTTTGGTGTTTTTTTAATCGTTTATTTAATCAAATCTATTTTGGATGTAGTTCAAAAAGTGTAATCCACTGTGGATGATTTACCTATAAAAGCGCCTAATTCAGATCAGCTAATCATGTTGCACTAAAAAGCAAAGGTGATTGTAATAGTTTAACGCTAACTATAATATCTATACCTGCAGTTCATCCAAGACTTCATAAATGAGACATTTCTGGAGCGTTGGGACACCCAGTTGCAGGACTACCAAGTGACACTGGTGTGGACAATTATTGTCTCTATCTTCTCATTAGGGGGCTTGGCAGGGTCCCTCATTGCTGGACCTATGACCATACATTTTGGGAGGTATGTAACATCAATGCTTATGTATGAATGCGTGGGTTGTGTGAACACAAGACTACTGTACCATGCACCTAGTGGGAACCACAGTGAATGATCAACCTGTTGGTAGCTGCTAACATGAATGCTGGTTGATGATATACTGTACTCTATCATACTCAGACACACCCCCAGAGGTTTATGTCTGATTAAAAACACTACAAATGTTTTTAAATAAAGGCATATCATATGTAAAGATCACACATTTGAGAATGGATTCATTAAATATTGGTTGTCAAAGATAATTTGGTTCCACCTATGAGCAATGACAGTTTCATTATTTCCTCTAGCAAGTTGCCTATTCTCTACTGTATCTGCTAGGTGCATACAGCATTTTAACCATTAATAAATTGGCCAAAATATACACCAATACAGTTTGTGGCCTGTCAGTATGTGGCTCTTGCCCTAACTGATAAAAATGTTTGTTTTGTTTTCCCCACCCAAGGAAGAAATGTTTGCTGTTGAATAATATTTTCCTAATGGCTGGTGCACTCTTGGCTCTGACCAGTAGAGCTGCTAGGTCTTATGAGATGATCATAATTTCACGTATCCTGATTGGAATAAATGCAGGTATAGATGCCAGTTCACAATAATGTGTGTTTGTATTATTTAGTAATATTTATTGAGCATTATATGTAAACAAATTATGGTCCTGGAAGTACCTTTAAATCAGTTTCTTTGTTTGTTTTGGTTCGTTGCTTGGGCACACATCTTCTATAAATTAGCTCTGAAAACAGTAATCTAATATGTCCCTTTTAAGAGTGATGAAAATGTAAATTTAACAATAATATATAAACCACATTTCCTGCCATTCAGATTATTTTTTGTGATTGTTTATTGTAGTGCATATTTGCTTCATTGCATTGTGTGCTATACTGACATGGACTGATAAAACAAAACAAATATTATATATACATACATATTGTAGTCAGAGACAGTTGGAAAGGTAGGTATAGTAATTGATAATACCATCAAACAAATCATATGATATCAGTACGCAACAAAAAGCACTGCAAAGTAACCTATCGTATGTAGTGTTCTACAATATTATGTTGTGTGATGTACGTTTGCCGGGTTTAACGTTACAGAAAGCATCCACTGTGTGTTTTACAGGTGTCAGCATGAATGCGCAACCCATGTATTTTGGAGAAAGCGCACCAAAGCATCTACGAGGGGCTGTCTCCTTGTCTTCAGCTGTTTACACAGCCTTTGGAGTAGTGTTGGGACAGGTGGTCGGACTCAGGTACCAGACAACAGAAAACATGCACCGTATGTATATCATCGTCTCTCGTCGTTCATTATGTGCATATACATTTCATTATGTGTCCGTGTATGTAGGGAGATTCTAGGTAGTGAGTCCTGCTGGCAGTATCTTCTCGCCAGCAATGCCATTCCTGGCCTTGTTCAACTCCTTACCCTGCCCTGGTTTCCAGAAAGTCCCAGATACTTACTCATTGACAAGGGGGATAAGGATGCTTGTATAGACGGTATTCCCATTGTAGTGATTATTTACATACTATCAGATGTTTATTTGTATGTTAAGGGAAATAATGCATATAATACTGTGTGTATATGTTTGCACACATCTATGTAGAAACTGTAGTGTGTTTTAGGCTTATAATAAGTGTCTTCTTTGTTGTCAGCTTTGAGTCGATTACATGGATGTAATGCTCAGAGCAGTGAGCTGAATGAGATCTTGCAAGAGCAGGCTGAGACCAAGGGCATGCGGTCCAGACGCCCATGGGAGCTGTTTACTGACCGCAGCGTACGCTGGCAGCTGATCACGGTCATGGTTGTCAGCAGCGTGATGCAGCTGTGTGGTAATGACTCGGTAAGAGGGATTTAAACCAGTATGCACACTCTATCACACGATGCATCTGGACTTAAAGGTATTCTCTTCAATTTGAGGCTGAAAAGATCCAAAGCTGTTTTCTGGTGTCTGACATTGCTCTCTACGACTCCGCCACAGCATTCAATAGCCCTTCTTTACCACTCTCTCTACAGTCACACACCCTTCCATAGGCAGCTCTCTTTCAAAATATAAACGGTGAGCTGTGGCAGGAATTTGGGTTTCTGAGAGAGCTATAAAGCAAACATGGAATGTCTCTTAGAATTTAGCAGTTTGATTAACAGAGACAAATGCTCATTCTTTTTTTGTGGAAAAATGGCCATTGGCTAGGGAAATATTTAGCCGGGACTAAAATGATTAATTGTCATTGTGATTGTTTAGACTAGTGGAAGGGTTTCAGTGAAACTTTAGATAAAGGGTAAACTGCGATTATTATATTTTGGTGGTGATCTGGATCCTGGACATATTCAGCCTTGGAAACGGTACAAGAAGTAGGGCTGTTGAAGTGAAGGAATTTTCCATGCAGTGATTTAGGTTGACTCAATAGCAGGATAAGCTATATTATCAAAACATTTTGTTTTTGTTTTGAGTGTGTGGTGGAGAGCTTCTGAAATTGAGTGCTTCTGGGGCATAAACAATATTTAGAGAAAAAGTGGACTCAGTCCACGGTGAGACAATGTGCAATGGCATATACCATATATATATATAAAAAAAAAAAAAACGCTTTAGCTTAGCATTGTTGTAGACAGAAAGAAGTGATGGTAAAGGGTTGTTGGGCTGTTTTCGGTTTAACAACCCAAAATGTTAGGGGACAAATTATTCCATTTTCTTTCCAACAAGAAATACATACATGTCCCAAAAGAATCACTTGATGTGTGTGCTGCTAATAAATCCATACTGCCCAGGCACTAATGTAATATGACTAAACTGTACTACATCTCTGGGCACTTTTGAAATACAACAAATCTTTTCCTTTCCTGTTGACCACATTAGCTCCCCCCTATGGATAGAACTGCTTACTCGAGAGAGAATAAATATATGTTTTAACACAATAGTGACAGTGTCCAAGAAAAATATGAATAAGAAGATTATATCAAAAAGTTCAGATTTTACAAATTTGATTCACATTTCTTGTAAACCTATCTCAGACCCTGCCCCAACATAAAACTAGCCCTACTACATATTAGGTCCCTATGTAACAAATAATTTTTAATTAATGATTTTATCACTTCCAACTATCTTGATTTAATGTTATTAACTGAGACTTGGTTAGATGATAATACCCGGAATGTGTTTCTCATTGAATCCACCCCAACACATTTTATGTTTGAGACCAAAGCACGACAGAACAAAAAAGGTGGAGGTGTCTGTGGATTTTTCAGGAATACGTTACTTACATCGTATGGAGAGTTCTCATCCTTTGAATATTTGTCAATTAAAATGGAAATTAAAATGTTTAGATGTATCCTATATATAGTGATATACAGACCACCAAAATACTCTCCACAATTAGGTGATTTCACAGATATACTCTCTATTATCTGTACTGAATTTGACTGTTTAATCATAACTGGAGATTTTAATGTACATATTGATTATCCTAATGACAAGAAATGCTATCAAACTCTCTGCCATACTTAACATGTTTGATCTGATTCAACATAATAATAAATGACAAAACAAATTAAATTGGTCACTTTAAAAGAAAAGGCACCATAGACAAACTCTCATCTGGTAAGGGCTCAGAAGAGGGAATGTCAGAAAGCAGAGTGAAAATGTCGGAAATCAAATCTACACATAGACTTTAAAATCTATACAAATAATGGAAATGTACAATTTAAAAACTGCTAGGCAATAATTTTTCTCTGAGATAATCAACAAGAATATTAGTAACTCAGTAACTCGTGCATTTTATTTGTAACTGTTGACAGGTTAACTAATACTCAGGTCCCAATTTCAACGGAAATGGTCTCTATCAGAAAATGCAATCAGTTTGCAACTTTCTTCAATGATAATATTCAAAACATCAAATACACAATTAGCTCCGCAACGCTATACATATATGTCCTCCAGAAGAGACAGTCACAGAGACTGCACTTATAAAGGTTTTAAATTACATTAGAATGAGCAACAACTCAGGTCGAGTCTCTGTTGTAGTACTGTTAGATCTCAGTGCCGCCTTTGAAACTGTAGACCACACAATTTTATTACATAGATTAGAACACATGATAGGTCTATCTGAAACTGTCCTTGAGTGTTTCAAATCATATCTTAATGATGGAAAGTATTTTTGTCTCTATTGGAAGCTGTATGTCCGGTCAGATGTCCTTGACCTGTGAGGTTCTATTTTGGGACCTCTACTATTCAATCTATATATGCTTCCGTTAAGCCAAATTATACAACAAAATACAGTATCATACCATAACTATGCAGATGACACGCAAATCTACATATCAGTTACACTGGGAGACTATGGAAACTATTGGATCCCTATCTAACTGCATAGAACAGATTAATGAATGGATGAAGCAAAATGTTCTTAAATTTAATAGTAACAAGAGAGAGACAATTGTCTTTGGAGCATGGAAAGAAAGAGATAATATAAATTCACACCTTACTTCTCTGTCTCTCATAACTAAGAGCCAAGCTATAAACCTTAGTGTTATTTTAGATTCTGACCTAAACTTTAATAACCATATTAAATCAGTTACTAAATCAGGTTACTGTTATCATCTAAAAAACATTGTTAAAATTAGAGGACTACTGTCGAGGCAAGACCTAGAAATACTTATCCACACTTTTATATCTAGTAGATCGGATTACTGTAATGGCCTTTTTACAGGCATTTCTAAAAAAGCTATTCAACAACTCCAACGTATTCAGACTGCAGCTACTAGAGTCCTCACAAAAACAAGGAAATATGATCACATTACACCAGCTCTAAAATCCTTACACTGGCTACCAGTTACTCAGATAATTAATTTTAAAATCACTTTGTGCTTATGGACCTACATATGTATCTGATATGACTGTGCTATATGAACCTTGTAGAACATCTGGGGATAATTTATTAGTAGTCTCAAGAATAAAAACTAAGTATGGTAAACCTGAATTTTGTTATCATGCAACTCGTACCTGAAATAAACTCCCAGTTGATATAAAACAGGCCCAGACGTTGTCCACTTAAGTCAAAGCTCAACACTTTTTTTATTTCACAAAGCTTACTTTTAGTTAATCTTATATATAGGCCTACATTTTACTGTTTTAACCTATTCTTGAAATGTAATTATGTACTGTATTTTTTATATATGCGTGTGTATGGGTATATGTATGTTGTCCATTGTTTTTATGCACCTTGTAAAGCACATTGAATTGCCGCTGTACGAAATGTGCTATATAAATATAACTGCCTTGCCTTGCCTAAACTGTAGTAAAGCGTAACAATGGACGGTCATAAATAGTATACATACACACCCAAAGGCTACAACTGGCTACAACAGGGCTGGGAGGAATGTATGCTTCAATAGCCCACATGCCTTAGATACTTGATGGGCTAGCCTCATGAAAACAATTTAATGTAAACATTGAGGTGGTGGCTTGCCATTGGGTTAGCAATTCTTTATATTATTTTTCTTATATTCCCTTCCCCACAAGAGGCATGTTGCTACTGTAGGCCTTAATTGTAAATAAGATTTCTTTTAGATAATATCGCCTAGTAAAATAAAGGTCAAATAAGATTGCAATTTCAGAGATATGATAATTTTAGTTTTCTTAAGGGGTTGATTAACATTTACTTTTATGACATAATATTTCTGTCACGATGCACGGAGGTAGGGACCCAAACGCTAGACACGTAGATAATTTAAACAAGGTTTATTTACAAAAAGGAAACAAAAGGGCAGGAACAAAGGGAACAACGCAACATTGACATAACATCAACAATAACCGACACAGGACTGGGGAAAACACTGGGGCTATATACACAGGTAGACAAGACATGAAGACAGACCATAGGCTAACAACAACGAGGACCAGGTGCAGCACATTAGACATGATTACACAGACCCGGGTGAAATTAACGAGACTGGGAAACACTGGGCAGGGAGTGACGGGCAAACAGGCTCAATATACAAGGTAAACACATGAAGTGACGAGACTAGCACAGGACAGGGATCACGCAACATTACAATTTCTGTGTTCTGGTCTGTAGTTGGTTTGCCACATCTAAGTGCAACATTAGAATATATGAGCTTCAGTCACAGGAAAATGCACCATTTGAAATGTGATGTTCAATAGTTTCTAAAGATTATGGGTTGTACATTTTTAAAGGCTTTAAAAATATATATACTGTATATAATTATGTTTCATGACTCACTGCACAGTATTGCTGTACTTCATATTATTTATCTATTTCTTATACGAAAAATTATTAGGGTTAGTCTATATAGATTTTATGTTGAACAGTATCAGTGTTACATACATTAATAAAATGTAACCAAACATAATCATCTATTGCTTTAAGGATCAATAACATTATAGATTTTTTTGTTAAACAAAATAAATAAATGCAATGAGGTACTATCTGCAGGTGGAATATTTTGTTATGATAAATACTAATAATATATAATACTTATGTCCTCATAAAATGTTGACGTAATCATTCTTTTTCAAAGAACCATTGTTGGCAGCTTGGCTTGGGTACAAGGCATTACTGAAATTATGTAAAAAATGCCTGTCTGAATCAGCTTATACATTTGTGTTAACTACACTCTAACAATAATTGTGCTCTCTATATTTAAACATGTTTCCCTTACAGATTTATTTATATGCATCCTATGTTTTTAAAGAGGCTGGTATATCTGATGAAAAGATGCAATACGTAACAATTGGAACTGGTACATGTGAATTTACGGCATGTATAATGTGTGTAAGTATTCTTCAAGCTCAGCTAATTAACAGTAACTTCTAATGCAGTCATTGGTATAGACTATTTATATGTTTTCCATCCAAGGGCCATAACTTCCGGACATTTTCGAGTGCATGGTACATGTGTGCTTTCTTCATGCTTTTCTAGAACCTGTTAGTAGAAAGAAAAGGCCGGAGGTTTATGCTGGCGGGTGGCTATATTCTCATGACTGGCTGGGCAGTTGTTATCACCATAGCGCTGTCATTTGAGGTATTTTTTTAACATTAACAACTAAGTCATTACTAGCACTGCCCATTATGAGAATGGATTTTGTATGGCCATTCAAGCCCAACCTGAATTATATATTTATACATACTTGTTTTACTGTTATAGTGCAATTAAATACACAATACATTGTATATGCTGTGAATGCTGGCTATAAGCGACTGTAGCTAATACACTTTTTGTCAAAGCAAATTTCTCCTCATGAAGGTTCGCTAGCTGCCTGTTCTGTGTGCATGCTGACAAAGTAAACCACCATTGATACACAGGCCGGGCTCTGTTAATGGTAACACAAACAAAGTGGTGCAGACCGCACCAAACAACTCTATCCTAGCCTTGACAATGTTGGATGTTGTCTCTCTTCTGAGAGAGCACCCTATGGTATTGAAGGCAGAGGTGTATTTGTTTTGATCCAGTTCATATATCAAAAGTACTTCTCCAGCATCACTGACTTTAAACTCAGTTTTCTAAACCATTAATATCTCTTAATACTTCATTAGGGTTCTTCCTTTACAGCACATACGTTGCTAACCTGTACTTTTCTTATGTTAATTCAAACACCAAACAGCATTTAATATCATGGATGTCCTACCTGAGCATGACCTGCATCTTCACCTACATTCTCAGTTTTGGCATGGGGCCAGGTAAAGTATACATAAGCGTGCCATGGTCTCTTACTACCCTAGAGGTTTAGATATTATATTATATTTAGATCAAATATTGCTTAGATTTTAGATGAGGAGCATTTAAATGTTGCTAATCATACATTTCAGCTGGAGTGACTGGGGTTCTGCCTACAGAGATATTCAATCAGACTGCCCGACCAGCAGCCTATATGATAGCTGGTGCTATGATGTGGCTTAACCTCTTCATCATGGGCATGCTATTTCCTTTCATAGTGGTAAGTGGATCAAATCAGCAAAATGCAATATCAGCAAGAATAGCAGTATGAAAATGAATACATCTTAAAGAAGTAGTGTACAATTTCAGCATGGCCACCAGGAGGCAGTGCAATGCAGAGGAGGTTCCCTGCAACATGCATCTCTTGAGTGGCAGTTTGTGCAATTTTCAGTCACCTAACTGTCACCTAACCTGGAAGTTTTTATTTTTTTATTTTGATTGATTTGTGCTAATAAATTCTTCTTTATGTATTAACGTGTTACAGGGTTACGTCTGTCTTTTTATTCACAGAGCGAGCTGGGTCACTTCTGCTTTGTACCTTTTGGTACAGTCTGCCTGTTCTCTGCAATGTATGTCCATTTGTTTCTGCCTGAGACGCAAGGAAAGTCACTATCAGTCATTACAAGTGAATTCAACAAGCTGAACAACCGAGGCCAGAAGAAAGGATTATTGGCCCACTATAAACCTGGTGAAGAATGCTATTCCACAGCGTTGTAGACTACTTACCAAACACAAAAGGACGTGTACACAGTCATGTAACTTGCCATGGCCAAGTGACAAGTGAATTATATGTCACTAATTTGAGCCAATAGCAATAAAGCAATAGCAACAACATGTTTAACCTGTAGATTGTGTTGCTTCTACAGTTTGATTTTACTGTTTGGGTAGACTTCAATGTAGTCTAATTGTGAGGATCCTGCACTGCTGAGGGGTTAGTGGTGGCTAGGGGGCGTGTCTACTCCTGCTGACACAGGCATGC
>JAODUH010004337.1:0-10764 GCA_027564835.1 Typhlichthys subterraneus | reverse complement strand
TTGCTTTTTTACTTAATTATTGCACGTTTCATAGACCAGACGTCTCGTAATCAACACCGGCAAACTGGAAAAAAGATACATAGAGCCGATTCGTAGACTCCCAACCCCCCCCCCCCCCCACACACACACACACACACACATTGTGCCGCTAAATACCCCCGTGAGCACAGATGTGATGATAATGACACTTTGATGGTGTTAATTATACCAGTGGCTTTGTGCTCCCTCTGTTTGTCCTTTTCATTTTGTATCTCTCGCCCGCACTCACAAGTGATTTGAAATTTTGAATAAAAAAACCCCACGAAAAAACTCAACCGTGACTCAGAAAGCATTTAGCGTGTGCAGTTGAAGTCCACATGCTGTGTTTTTGTTTGATTGGTACAGTTTAATGATTATAATTTATGTTTACATGTTTACTATGCCTTAAGTTTACTGTCACGTAAATATCTGTCTGTTTCCCTACCCCAAAATAAAGGCTGGGTTAGTCATTCTCGAGAACGCTTGCTAACTTTGAGCTCCAATCAAATCAAGGTCCCTGAGAAGCTCCTCCCCCCCCTCCCCACACACATTTACACACACTGCGAAGCAGGGTTTACCACATAGTGTACTGTATGTTCCTATTCACGGAGAACAGGGTGGTGTAGACGTACCACATTATTCTAAGATAGAGAAATGCGAGCAGATAATTGCTGAATTTGACAAAAAAGTGTGTTAGCTTACAATTAGCTGACTATACCTTTTTATTAACCATCCTTTGTGTCTCTCTTGCACTCATTGAATTGATAGTAGTAAAGGGCCTCTGAGCTTTAGGCAGTTCTCAAGAACGTTTTGAGTCTGGATTTGTCTGGCAGCCATTTTATTGCCATGGTCACATCCATTTAATTAGTCTTTATTTTTAATTAGTCTTTTTTTAACCTCTCTGAGTCGCTCATGGAGTATGCGTAGAGTGGAGTGTGCACATTTCCCTCTCCAGCCTTCTACACTGTCTGTTGGCAGGAATAATGAATCAAGTGATTTGTTTGTTTTTCGCCACTGATGTCACCCCGCCTGTTTTGGCGGGAACATGTTTATATTTGTCCAGGTCTAAATGTCTGGGTGTGTTTTGGCATGTCTGCCAGAATTGCTCATTGTCGTGTTTCCATGTGGCACATATGTTCTGAAAGTGTGACACTGTACTGTAATACTCCACAAACGGCTTTATTTGAAAGTATTGTAAAGTGAGTGGATGCAAATACACTTTTTGTCGAATTCACCAAGTGTCTTCTCTCCGCATGGTTTGTTATTTTGCTGTTCTCAGTGTGCTCTGAAATAATAATCCCGTACAGTACATCTACCATCTACTGAACACAGCCTTGGCTTTGTAAATTAGAAAACAAACAACAATATCCCAGCCTTCGCAATGAGTTTCCAATGTTCAGGGCGGCGCTTCTGAGGAAGGACCCTATGACATTGAAGGGGGAGAGGTGTTTTTGCTTTGATAGAGTTCAAATATCAACAAGCTTTCTGCAGGATGACTGTGTGAACGCTCATGTGGACAGGGTTTCCTGACTGTAATCTCAGCTAAATAAATTGAGCTATAGTCGGGTGGAGCCAGGCTACCCACGATGGTTTGGTTGTATAACATGGATCTGTACTGCCTGTAAGTGGCTCTGAATGGAAGCGTCTGCTAATTGACACTCTGACATTTCACATGGAAACGTGGCATAAATGTATATATAACGCTACAATTTAGTTTTGCTCACTAAAGGAGACTTGCGACATATCTAGCGGAGTCATCTGTGTGTGTGTGTGTCTGTCGGTGTGTGTCTGTGCGTGTCTGTCTGTCTGTCTGTCTGTGTGTGCGTGTGTCTGTCTCTCTATCTGTCTGTCTGTCTAGCAGAGTCATGTGTGTGTGTGTGCGTACACCGGTGTTTGGTGTCTGCCCCCCATCAGTGTAATATAAGAGATGCAGACAGGTTTGGGGTGGAGGGGGGTCTGCATTTATCCTTTCCCTCCCCCAGCAACCACCACACTGCCAGGGGGACTGTGGCTGGGGGGCAGCAGAGGGCAGCAGAGGGCCAACGGGCAGAGGGGGGGGGGGGCTGCTGTTGTATTTTCGTCTGAGCGCGCGCTGACAGCCTCGTAAATAGCCGTTTTACTGCCGGGACGCACGGCACACCATTGCGCCGATGATTGATGGCCCTGGTGTTGCCAGGTTGGTGGGGGTGGGCAGGGGGAGGGGACGATGCTATTAGAGAGCAGAAACGGGGGATGTGACCGGGAGAGCTCAGCCCGTGTTGCATGGACACTTTGATCAGCTCTCACACTCAGTATAACACAATACAATATAAAGTCATATAATTAGGACTGGGATTCATTTGAATTGTTTAGAGTTACTTGCCAGACTTCTGATGCAAATAAAGGGTAATAAGTTGCCAGTCACATAAAAACGTCTCCCACTAACATCAATCTCTCTCTCTCTCTCTCTCTCTCTCTCCCGCTACAGTAGTTGGCTTCAGCCACACCATCCACATGTAAATAATGATTGCCGCGTCATGTGCAGACTCTGTCCCGCGTCGCTCTACGTGTCGTCGTCACAGCTACCCTAGCTCTCTCCCTAAACACCTGCAGCAGATGTAACACCTGCTTGCATTGTGTATCTATTTCCATTATATTTATAATGAAGCTATGAGTGGTCTCTTCTTTAGTGTTACAAATTGTTGGTATTTAAAATGTGTTTATATGATATTTTAAACAAGAATATAGCAGCAGACAAATATCTACTAGGCTATGTTCAGGCTGGAGCAGTGGTGCAAGCAATAGCCTAGCTCTATGACCTCATGGGTCTGGGTTCGAATATGGCCTGATGTGTTTTCCCGAAGCTTCCCCGATATCTCTCTCCCATTTGCTTCCTGTCTCTCTATACTGTCTTGTCCATAAAATAACAAAAAGCTAAATAAAACAAAATTAATCACAGCAATTTGCGCGATTAACTTGTTAATTTTTTTAATCGACTCCCAGCCCTAAATATTATATAATATAAATGTATATAAATTAATATATTATAATGATAATACAGCCGCGTAAAAATGACCACAGCACATTTTTATTTGGTTTCAACTCTGTGGACTATTTAATTCCTTTGACACATGATGCAGTTCCGAATTCATTGCAGGCCATGTATTAATTCCATATTGAAATATGTGCCTTATTTTATAATTGCTACGTGAATTCTGTATCACAGTAATTGTGTTGCACTTTGTGTATTTTGGAATATCCGGGTTAGGGGAATAAACCACACTGAAGCTTTGCCACAATTCTTTTTACTTTGTATATTATGGTGTTCTATATTGTAAGGAGGCACCATTATTGTTTTGTTAATATCAATATATAAGTCACACTGGGACACATATACAAGTCACACTGGGGCACATATATAAGTCACACTGGGACACATATATATGACACACTGGGGCACATATATAAGTCACACTGGGGCACATATATAAGACACACGGACACGTATATATGACACACTGGGACACGTATATTAGACACACTGGGACACATGTATATGACACACTGGGGCACATATATATGACACACTGGGGCACATATATAAGACACACTGGGACACGTATATATGACACACTGGGACACGTATATTAGACACACTGTGGCACATATATATGACACACTGGGGCACATATATGACACACTGGGGCACATATATAAGTCACACTGGGACACATATATATGACACACTGGGGCACATATATAAGTCACACTGGGGCACATATATAAGACACACGGACACGTATATATGACACACTGGGACACGTATATTAGACACACTGGGACACATGTATATGACACACTGGGGCACATATATATGACACACTGGGGCACATATATAAGACACACTGGGACACGTATATATGACACACTGGGACACGTATATTAGACACACTGTGGCACATATATATGACACACTGGGGCACATATATGACACACTGGGGCACATATATAAGTCACACTGGGACACATATATATGACACACTGGGGCACGTATATATGACACACTGGGACACATATAAGGCACACTGGGGCACATATATAAGACACACTGGGACACATACTGTATATAAGACACACTGGGACATGTATATAAGACACACTGGGACACGTATATAAGTCACACTGGGACACGTATATAAGACACACTGGGACACGTATATAAGTCACACTGGGACACATGTATAAGACAACATTGTGAAGATTGGAAAAAGCAAATGAAGTAATGATGACTGATGCTTGTCTGCTGGTGTTCTATAATTGTTCTTCAATAGCTGACACAAGGTCATGACCCGCCAACTTCTGTACATTGTTGTTGTTGTTTTGGAAGCGTGCGCTGGCGCTGCGAGGCTGGCTAGTTGAGTAGTTGGGGCTGTGGTGAGGCTGCCCGGTTGAAGGCCCACAGAGATGTTTGTTTTTCATTTGGTGCCAGAGAGCAGTGAGTCAAAGCTTTTGAGAATACATCTGATGGGGCCGTTGAGTGCTCCCATATTGCCAGAGTGAATAGCAGCTTTCATACAGGCTGTGTACTCTTGCACTAATGTGTCTTTGAGTACCATTGCGTTTGTGTGTGTGTGCGTGTGTGTGTGTGTAACTTGTGAGTATGTGCAAAACATGAGTAACTGCAAAACAAACATGAGTAACTGCAAAACACAGATGGGCGTCTGTGCGTGAGTGGGTGAGTGTATTTGAATGTGTGTGTGTGTACATATTTGTAAATCTGTGTTGTGTATTTGTGTGTGTGTGAGAGAGAGACCGTGTAATTGTGTGTGTGTGTGAGAGAGAGACCCCGTAATTGTGTGTGTGTGTGAGAGAGAGACCGCGTAATTGTGTGTGTGTGAGACTGTAATTGTTCATGTGATTGAATGAATGAATTTGTCACAGCCTGCATGCATCATACAATGAATAGCCTACACTGGAGGAAGTCTATGGCATGTGTGGTGTTTTTGTTTTGGTAGAATAATCAACAATCATTCTCCAGGATATATAACACCATCTTTAATCTGTACCCAAAATAAAAATGCATATTTTTCATACTATAGTTTGTATATTTTGTATAGAGGCCTACTACAAATACAGTCCAAGCCTTTTATATTGCATACTGTATGTATTTTAGATAAATACTATACGCAGTCTAGGTTTCCCTTCTTCTCAGGCCTGAGAAATTAGCTGTTTCAAAACTGTGATTACCAGCATGTGTGTGCGTACCTGTGTGCGTGTGTGTGCGCATGTGTGTGTGTGTGTGTGTGCGTGGCAACCACGTGTCCATATATTTGCATAACAAAGGGCTGCTCGCCTTGTCTCGGTGAGAGTGTACATAAACGATTCTAGGCGGAGGCGGAACAGACGCACAGCTGGGTTCTTTTAAGCGGCCTCTCTCAATCCTTCATTCTGCCATACTAGCACTCATGTCTTATTTATACTGACACAGCGGCTATAGCAGCAGAAAAAAGCAAACTACAGCATACGTCCTGTCTTGTCTGTCTCCCTGCTGTCTGTATGAAGGAACCATAACCCATACCTGGACATACTGTGACATAGACTAGGGGTGGGAGTCACCGGAGGCCCCACGATGCGATATTATCACGATACTTATGCCACGATGCGATATTATCATGATACTTGTGCCACGGTACGATATTATCACGATGCAATATTATCACGATACTTATGCCGCAATACGATATTATGACGATACTTATGCCACGATGTGATATTATCACAATACTTATGCCACAATACGATATTATCACGATACGATACTTATGTCACACTACGATATTATCACGATACTTGTGCCACGCTACGATATTATCACGGTGCGATATTATCAAGGTACTTATGCCACTATTCAATATTATCACGATACTTATGCCACGTAACGATATTGTTGCGATTTTAAACATATTGCGATATTCTGCGATATTTGATTTAGTTTTCCAACTTCAAATGTCAAACGATGAAAAACAACAGTTTTTTCATCTCACATAAATTGTATTGCTGCAAAATGTGATTGTATACACCAACTGAAATTCTCATGTGCAATTTATATACCAAAAGATTGATTCTTGGCGTCTGTGTATCGACACAGTATTGCCATGCTGCATCGATCCCCCCCCCCCCCCCCTTCCCCCTTCCCTAGTACATACTGTATATTCATGTACGTATATTTGTATAATAATCATGTTTTGCTTCAGTTGTATCATGATTGTTTCCTTTCAACCCTCTTTTTCCACCAAATTAGATTTTCGTGTCTCAGTTTGTTGTCTGGTTTGGTCTCACCGATGATTTACATTTCAGTCGTCGCTGTAACCGCCAGTTGTGGAGAAACCAAGCAGATGGCAGGGGATTTTTTTCTGCCTAGGCGAGAGCCCAATTTGTACCGCCTGCATTGTTAATCTAGTTGATGTTACTGATGCACATTCTTTAATCCCCGTTCATTTCATCAAGCTTAAATCTTCCGGGGACGTACATTCCACCCACCCCACCCCCCACCCCCCCACACACACACACACACACCTGTGCGCTTCCTGCTGCAATGCTCTTATACGGACATCACCGCAGAGCCCCCCTGCTGAGAGAGCATTTTGTTTTGCACAGCGGGCAGGCGCAGTGTCACCCCATGTGAAACAGCTTGACAGATCTACTGGGCCTTTTCCAGAGCACACAGTGGCAGCACTCTGTCACCCCCAAGCGGTGCCTCAGTGAAAGGACAATCTTCTTGGTTGGGGGGTGGGGGGGTACGCCATACAGTACAATACTCTAGTTATCAGCAGGATTAAAGTCATTATAGTGTTAAAGCCTTTTGCCTCTCAACATGCTGTGTGTGCGTGCGTGCACGTGTGTATGTGTGTGCATGTGCGTGCGTGCGTGTTCTGGTGACTAGCATGACTCCAAAGTAAACCAAACTGGAGTTATAATTTTGAAGCTTCGGTGCTTTTCCTCCCTGTTCCCTGTTTTATTATTGTATTACTTTACCTGATCACTACTTCCTACTTCCGCTCTGTCTGCCACCCCTCCCCCACCAACCACCTCTCTCTCTGCCAGGAATGAAGCGTCCGCTCAGCCCCTCGGCTCTGTCCTGCGCTGAGCCGGCGGCCCGGAGGCCGCTCGCGGGAGCACAGACAGCCGGCTGTAGCGGCGGCGACGGGCTGGAGGTCCCGCCTGCAGGGGGCGCCGCTGCTGCCGGCGGCGCGCTGCTGCTCCACAGGGCCAGGCGGGAGAGGAAGCTGCGGCAGCAGCGCGGCTACACGCTGTGCCACGTGTGCAACATCCAGCTGAACTCGGCGGCCCAGGCGCAGGTCCACTACCGCGGCAAGACCCACCAGAAGAGGCTGAAGAAGCTGAGCGGGGGCGGAGCAGCGGCCGGAGGAGCACGGCGGACGGGCCCCGCTGGAGCACACACCGGTAGGTTGGGGGTCGAGGGGGGGGCCCTGCCGGGGCCTGGCCCTGGGCCTGCTGGCCTGCTGTCTGGAGGTTGTTCTGATGCAGTGCATGTGGTCTGTGTGTAGGGCTGACCCCCTGTTTCCACCGGGCGCGTCTCGGTCGCGTTCCGGCTCCGTCACGGAGCCCTTTTCAATGCGACCGAACAAATACTTTGCATGTGATTGGACGAACCTGTGAACCAGCGAGCCAGCTACAGCAGTCTGTTGTTATCCACTCTTGCAATAGAAAAGTTGGGAGAAGAGTGAAAACATCTAATACATTCTAATAAAACCGATGCTATATTGTATTATCGCTACGCGTTTTCAACTTGAGTGGTTTCAAGGTCGCCTACGTCACACTTAAACCACGCCCGTAGATAAACTACGATGGTGATTGGCAACACACGAGGTTTACTGGCCTGAATCACCTCGACTTCCAAGCTCTCCAGACTGATTCTAAAGTAAAACTGAAAGCTCGAACTTTAGAGGAGACACTATGGAGGAGACACTATAGAGGAGACATGCCACTTAGATCATTTTGAATGGAGCTCTATGGAAGAATTCTGAAATGTAAATATGGCATAACATAATCCAATCATCTGCTATTAAGCATTAACCTATTTAACCAATCGTGTGGTTGCATTTACGTAAGCCACCTGCCTACAGTCTTAAATAACTGCCCGGGGTGTTTCAAAGATGGCGGCCGAGTGGCGAGACTTGCCTATAAGGACTTTGGCTTAGGTAAGGACTGCACAGTGAACATGGGTGGCCCTTGTAAACACGCAGGCATGCGCACGCACTCCACATGCACGCGCGCACACACACATATGAACACACACGCCACACACGCATGCATGTGCGCACACACCACACATACGCACTCTTGCAATCTATCTATCTATCTATCTATCTCTCTCTCTCTCTCTCTCACACATACACACACACACACACACACACACACAGACAGGCAAACACTACACGTCTAGACTCCCACACTCGCGTTCAATACAAGTTAAACAAATTGGATTTCATTTGCTATTTTCTCCAGAGAGAGCCTCGGGCTGAACACTCACACACACACACACACCGAGGTTAGAGTTACTTGCGGGTACATTCGCGGGGCTAATGAAGTGGTGTCGCTGCTGTGTGCGAGCGACTGTCGATGTGTCGTGTCTTTGCTAGCTGCCTCCTTGTTCTGCAGCTCTGAATGTAGCTCTGTCACTCTGTTCGACTCTCCCGGCCACCCAGCATGCATTGCTGCTTCGGTGCAGAGCGCCGTGACCTGCTTTCAGGCACTAGGCGCCCCACGCTACTGCACGCAGATTACATAGCAACGCGCCACGCTCCTTGGTAACGCCAGCGAAAGGGCTTCGCGCCGCCGCGGCTGGTTCTTGATAGCCCGGGGGAGGGGAGGGGAGGGGGGGGGGCACAGTAATGACATGCTGTCTCTCCTTTAGCGCAGCAGGGAGCGCCGCTCTGAAGAGACGCCTCTGTCTGAATCGACCAATCACGCGCCGCCGCCGCGCATCTCGCTGGAAAAAAATGCAGATAATCAATGGGACGTTTTGTGTAAATGGCTTTTTGTGTTTGTTTGGATGTCTGTCTGTCTGTCTGTCTTTGTGTTGTGTTGTAATGGGTGGACTCAACCGAGGCACAAGCCGGTCGCCATGACACCCCTGACATGACGGAGGGCGACTTGCCCCGAGGAGTGTCTCAGTAAGAGCAACTGCACTGAACCTAACTCCCTTGAGGGATGGGTAAAATGCAGAGAACCATTTCGCTACATGTATGTGACAATAAAAGCACCTTTACCTTTAACCGCACAGACAACTCAATTACACGATTGTGTATGGTCCTTGGAGGCAGTTCTGGCCACTTGGTAATGCCTCTGGGCAGTTAGGAAGACTGTTTGTTTCTACAGTAAATGCCTGGGGAAATATAAATATTGAGATTCAAGTATTCATTTTTCACATTATGAATGCATGCTTTCCCATGAATCCTTACTGTCTCCATATAAACCCACATGCTGAAATGTAATTGCCTGTCCTACACTGTCATCAACACAATAGATTACAATTGGCTCTGTTTGTAAGAAGAGAGTGAGGCTATTAATTCAACACACACTCTTATTGGGTAATACAGGAGGTGTATGCTATTTGACAGCTCTGATTTTGAGCTCAATTGACGTGTCAATCAAAGTGGCCATTTTGAGTGCATGGCTGTGTTTACATGTGTGCTCACTGAAGCTAGGAATTGAAGATTACTTCTTAATTATAGTTGTATTTTTAATGGTGTTTATGTGAAGGAGTATTCGAATACTCGTTTGGAAAGTTTTCGACACCTGTAAAATGGTATTCGGGACAGCCCTAGTACCGGCACTTTCAGTGGTCACCGGGTAGACTTACTTGGTCATTAGGCGGAAGTGGTTTAACGAGTACGTGAGGCAACATCACAATGTTGTTTCTGTACTGGTGAAGTGAACAGGCACAGAAAGGATTAGCTAGTGTTTGACTTAGGCTAGCGTTTGACTAGAGGTAGCTGTTTCTTCCAAGCTGCAGACATAAACGTGAGAGGGTGAGCCTTATGACGGATGGAAAAATTTCACTGGAGAGCTGCATTGCTTTCACTTGTGTTATCACAAGTTCTGGAGAACATCTTTAAACAAGTCTTGTTGTTCAGCAAACCAGATCTGTAGAACCCCATGCAGAGGTCGAATCCCATTGATTGTCCTGTTTCTCAGGCTCGGCATGGATTATGCGTTTCACTGCCACAATGTATATGAGTTCACTGCGTCGTGTTCAATTTAAAAGTTTGTCTTTTTGATTTATGTTATAACACTTTATTCAGTTTGATAACATGTGAAATTAATGAAGAAATTAGAAGATAGAAGTCGTAAAATTAAAATATGTTCTGTGGTGTCATGAAGCATTTGCAAATGTGTAGTGATTTGTGTTGATGACTGTTGTGTTGTGCATCCATGGTGAAAGCTATAGTGTGTTGTGTATCCATGGTGATGCTATAATGTGTTGTGTTGTGTATCCATGGTGATGGTCAGTGTGTGTTGTGTTATGTATCCATGGTGTTGGTTATAGTGTGTTGTGTTGTGGTCTACGGTGTGTGTTGTGATCTAGGGTGTGTGTGTTGTGTTGTGGTCTACGGTGTGTGTTGTGATCTAGGGTGTGTGTGTTGTGTTGTGGTCTAGGGTGATGTGTGTTGTGGTCTAGGGTGGGGTGTGTTGTGGTCTAGGGTGATGTGTGTTGTGTTGTGGTCTAGGGTGGGGTGTGTT
>JAODUH010004336.1:0-10766 GCA_027564835.1 Typhlichthys subterraneus | reverse complement strand
GGTGTGTTGGAGCAGGGAGACATCTAAAACATGCAGGGCGGTAGCTCTCCAGGACCAGGGTTGGGCACCCCTGCTCTTACCCCTCCCCAAAAAGTACAAGTAAATAAATGAACAGGTTCATGTTAATGGTCAGAGTACACTGAAGAATACAACAGAAGTACATTCGCTGGGGCTTTATCATTGGCATAAAAGTTACTGTGGTATGAAACTCAACTATTTGGAAAGTCATGGATGAAGCCAGTTCAATTTCAGCTCAAAACAGGAGGGGACATATATTAAGACCCCACCCTCCCCACCAACCCCCCACTCTTTCACCCAATCATAAAAAGCCTCTGTCTGCTCTGAATTTCATAACCTTGAGTCCACAATGTGAGTTCACATTGAAGACTGATGTGACGTTGGGCTGGCCTGCCCTACACTGTGTAATCAGCACAATTGATTGCAATTTGCTCTGTTTGTAAGAAGAGAGCAAGGCTATTCATTATACACACACTCTTATTGTCTAATACAGGAGGTATATGCTATTTGACAGCTCTGACTGGCTCAATTTACGTGTGAATCAAAGTGGCCATTTTGAGCGCATGACATTGGTTACATGTGTGCTCTCTGAAGCTAGGAATCAAAGATTACTTCTGTTATACTTCTTAATTATAGTTGAGTGTTTTTAATGGTGTTTTGAGAGAGTATTCGAATACTCGTTCGGAAATACCATCAAGTATTCAAAACCTGTAAAATGATATTCGGGACAGCCCTAATTTTGTGAAGTCACCCAGTATCTGGGGGGGCATCGGAGCATGGGTGATGCCAGCATGCATGCGGCCCTCTCTGGATGTCTGGAAACATGACCGACTCCACCCTGCCACATGCACCTCAACTGACCTCCCGCCCTTCACCATCTGTTCATCTGAACAGTGAATTTAAGATTATACACTTGAGTTGTATGACATTTTCTGTGTACATTTGTGACCGAAATAGCATATTCAAAAAATGATTTTGGTAGCAAGTTTGTTAATTAAGACATAACACTGTCGTAACTATGACACGACACCTGTCATGACAATTTGGTAAATAATGTCAAGTTGACATTGCATGGGATCTGTCTTTGTCATGACAACTTGACATGAACCAAGATGATATAACCTGTCAATGTCTTTGTCATGACAACTGGAAATGAACAAAGTTGTCATGACAAATACAGATCCCAAACAATGTCAACTTGACATTAAACATGACATTATTTACCAAATTACAGCTCAGTCATAAACATTCATTAATGTTCATGACAGGTGTCGTGTCATGTTATGACAGTGTTATGTCAGTCTTAATGAACAAACTTAACAAATAAAGTGTTACCATTATTTGTACCTTCGTTTTCATTTTTGGTGTCTTACACCCTCAATTCAAATAATCTAAATAGGGTTATTTGACTAGCTATGTAGAAACACCAATTGTTACTACTTAAAATACAATAAATGAATGGCCCAAATAAGAGCATTTATACCATCTTTGATAATATTGTTAGGTCATTGTGACCTACTGTATGTCAGCGACCCCTTAAATTGCTGGAGCTTTTTATTTAAGTGCCGATGTCAACGTGTTTGCTTATATTCAGTTCTAACCTCACCTCTTTGATGCATTTGTCCATGCCAGTAGTTATGAAAATGCCATAATCTTTTCTTCTGTTACACAAGTTCCATCCCTGTAACCCTACTTCTCTAAAGGCAGAAGAGGAATTTAGAAACAACCGTTTGACCAGAGGAGAAATTGAAGTTTGGCAAAGGAAACTTTGCATAATGAGAGTTTGACGACCATTGTGTCAAATGTACAATTTTACAAATACATACCTTTGGTAACATTTTACTTTACAGTACTGCGCCACTTCAATATATCAGAGTTGTGAGAAAAATAATGTGCCTGGATTTCGCTAATATTTGCTCCTAAAATGTCTGATCTTCATCCAAGCCTTTGGTCGCACATTAAACTTTCACGCAAGAAGTATGTGAAATGACATTGAGTAGTTGCTATCTGTCTTTGTCTTTTGCTATCTACTGTAACACTTATATAGCATGACATTTAGGTGTGTGCACATAAAACGACACAAAGGTTAATGACTGTATGAAGTGAAATACGTCTGTATTAACACAGCTCTGCAGCCTGAACAACTGTTCGTATAAGATCCTGAAGGAGCCAAGCAAAATTAATTATCAAAAAGATCTAAAAATGTCAGTGTCAAGGTCAAATGAAACCTAGAAGAGCAAAACTCACAAGGAGAATCCTGAGTAAAGGCTGGGTAAAGGCTCTGCATTTGGACTTTCCAACGTGTTCAGAGAAACCTTCTTCCAGGTTTTCATCGGGGTATTCTACCAGCCTGGAAAGGTTTGGCATGAAGACACAACACGATTGAGGAAAAATACTGCTTAAAACGCCAATGCTTCAAGATAACTGCGAAAAGTGGTACCATGAGCACCTGAAACAATTGCTCACATTGTGGAAAGAATATAATACATTGCTCAGGAATTTCTAAATCGGCTAACCAGGCAATTTGTCTGGAAGCTGAACTGAAGCATATTACAAGTTCTATGATGAGCAATTTCCAAAATACAGTATATCTGGCACACAAGGTTCCACCTAATAATTCAAAAGGTTTATATTTTCCAGCCTCACTTGGGGAGTTTAGGATCGTCGTGCTAAAAAATGCCATGAACAGGTATAAACTGAATGTCATGGTTTAGTGTTCCTCAACTGGTTTGACTTGGATGAAGACAATTACATTTGACACTTAGAAGCAATATATTGCCAACAGTTTCCCAAATGTTTCTTCACCAGGAAAAGGACCCGTTGGTTGCAGAGGTCAGTGACTCTCGTGCAAGTGATCCGTGGTTCTATACTGTGGAAGTCTTAAGTTTCCACAGGGCTGTAAAGTAAAGTGCGTGGACATGTTAACAGGAACATTACTGAACATTCTGAGGAATTCCTGAGTTTAACCTCCTATGATGTACTAAAGGAGGATGGGATGGGAGAGAGAGAGAGAGAGAGAGAGGGAGAGAGGGTGAGAAAAGGAGAGGGAGACAGATGGAAGAAGGGAAAGAGAGAGCTGCCAGTGCTATTGTTAGCATAACCAGTTCAAAAATAGCTGTTGAACAGTATTGCTGATTAGACAACGCCAGTGTCATCCTTTACAAAAAATAAAATAAAACACCACTATAAAATTACTTCAAATATCACCGGGGAGAGGACGCTTACCCCTCCCCACCCCCCCGGCTACTGAGCACAGTCTTTTCTCTGGGTCTCCTCCGTTGTGCATTTCTCCGTCATTTCCTGACAGAAGCCCACTGTTACGGTGGGGCTACGTGCGTCCCCTCCTCCAGCGCCCCCCCTCCCCCGAAGGGAGGGCTCCATCCTGTCGGGGCCGGGAGAGCCTGGGTTGGAGGTGAGGTCGATGTTGTCGGGGCCTAGGGGCTGCACCTCGCGGCACACCTCCGCCGACAGGTAGGACAGGTCCTGCCACAGGTCGCCCATGCACACCTTCAGACGACTACGCTCACTCAGCAGCTTCTCCTTCTCGCACACCTGGGGGCCAACGACCGTACAGGGAGGGTTAGCATTCTAAAGTTAGCATGGCAACGTTAGCATGGTACTATCGTGAGCATGCAGCATGATAACACCATGCTAATATTAGCATGGTAACGTTGGCATGGTAATGTTAGCATTCTAACGTTAGCATGGCAATGTTAGCATGGTACTATCGTGAGCATGCAGCATGTTAACACCATGCTAACATTAGCATGGTAAGTTAGCATGGTACTATCGTTAGCATGGTGCTACCATTAGCATGGTGCTACCGTTAGCATGCAGTATGATAAAACCATGATGGATGTGATGACTTCTTGTCACATCTCATTGAAATGCACACAATTGACCAATCCCAAGCCCCCACCTTTAACCTGTTCAACCTAGTTACAGTAACTATGTTGGACAAAACATCATAGCAGGTTATAACAGGAAAAAAATGCTGAATTGTTATTTGAAGACAGGAAAAAGGGGGCGGGGCTTGAGATAGGTCAATTAAGCCCAAAATGTCAGTGCTGGTGACATCTTCTACGTGGTCACTACTACTGGTAGCATAGGAACAATTAGCTATAACAATAAAAAACTTCTTCAGTGCTTTTCTATAGTATGCTGGGGTTTTTTTTTACTGGCCATATTCCACTATGTTATGTATGTACGTATTGGGTTAGCCTACTGACATCCAAAGGGTTGCTATGGCTGCTATTTTATATACAAATACAGCCTGCTGGCTCCAAAGGGTTGCTATGGGTGTGCTTGGTTCGAGCATGCGAACGCACCAGTTTGCGGATTTCACCCTCCAGGTTCTGGATGCAGTCAAGCTTCCTCTTGCGGCAACGCTGGGCGGCGATCCGATTCTTGCTGCGCCGCCGGATGTCATGGATGAACTCCAGCTGCTCCGAGCTCAGCTTGTGCATCTTAACCAGAATCTGGAAATCGTTGCGTGGCAGGTTTGTGATCTGATCCACCGGGAAGGGCAATTTGACCTAGCAGGGGAGGAGGTCGGCACTGTCAATTGTCATGCTTTTTAGCTTTATAACATGAAACTACTTATAGCTCAGAGTACTTATTGTGGTGCCTTTTACTACTGACATGACTTAAGGTACTGACTATACCTTAAACTAAATGTAGCATTCAACAAATATCTCCTTGCATTTCACTATCTTACCATTTCTGTGCTTGTTGAAAAAATAATCTGGTACTTCTGCACAGCCCTGGCTACGTAAATAGTAACATAAACAAAGTGGTAAAACACTGCTCACAACAACAAAGCCATAATACTACGCTTTGCTTCACAATGCATTTCCATGTGTGGAGCGGAACCGTGGAGGACCATGGAGCGATACTGTTTTGATCTTAGCTCGAAGTTAGCAAGCTTTCCCAGGAATTATTGACCCTGCAAGGAACCATATTTGGTCACTTCCCTGAATATTCAAAATGGCGTTGCCATGCTTCTCTGTGAGGTGGTATAAACACATTCCCAAGCCATTCACAGAAGGTTACACCAGGGCATCTGACCAATCAGGAGTTGCCTGTAGCATTTCCAACTCAGTTTACTTTCGGAATTCCGAAAATACGCTTTTGCACTCCTACCAACTTCGACATCTACGGTTATACCGAAATTAATATGGGAAGGTCGATGAAACTCACACATTATACAGTTGAATAGTTGTGCTGCATGATGAGATAGTCACTGTTTGAATAGGATTTCCATTACTTTAATTAAATTAAAAATGTTCATGAAAAATGAACGCACCTTATTTGATCATACACATAAGGGATGTTTTTTTTTAGCAAAAGCTCATTGTGTTTAGGAAGACATACATAGGATTTACAAATTGTTATTATAATTATTATAATATAATATTCAATAGTGCAGCTGCTTCAAAAGTACAATGAAGCTGTTACCTACGGGACTGTACTGGAAGAAAAAACATTAAATACATTAAAAAAAAATAAAAGTTTCAAATGTTTTTAAATAATCAGTACAAATATATCATTAATACATATTCTTAAATAAATATTTTTCATTTTAAGTGTATGTGTTTTTCTAATATATATATATACACACACACACACACACACACACACACACACACACACACACACATATACACTTTTTGGGGAAAAATCGGGCCAGAGTAGGGCAAGGAACCATATATGGTCACTTCGTTGACCTTTATTTGCAGGCAGCATAACAATCAACAATCAAACAGTAATAATGTATTGTAATATCCTCCAATAACACTAGTAGTATTTCAATGAGTGCTCTATAAAGGGTTAACACATCACACTACAAGCAGTAGTCGGTTGAAGGACAATGTACAACAATAGCCACTAGATGGCGGGATAAGCCTATTAACCTGCCATCAAACTACATTAGGCTCAAATGACTTTGCTGACTGATAGAAGGAGGAGCCTGCTTTCATTCATTCGCTGTATTGTTACTGGTCCATTAATTTAACATCTCAGAAGCGGTTTTGTAAAGGTTGTATCTTTGTACATTAACATTTAAATTATTTATAAATTAAATTAAACAAATAAAAACAAGGATATTTTTTACTTTGACCCAATTTCTATCATATTTGATTGCCACAATTCCACACATTAAACCAAATATATCTATCATAATGCAGGTGAAGCTAATTCAGGAATATTATGGCCTGTGCTTTTCTCTTCTAGCAACGCACCTATTTCTGTCAGGCACCAGGAATGACATCACCCACTTTCTCTCTCTCTCTCTCTCTCTCTCTCTCTCTCTCTCTCTCTCTCTCTCGCTCTCGCTCTCTCTCTATCGCTCTCTCTCTCTCCCTCCTCGATACACTTATCTATATATAGGCCCTGTGGCTCCCACTACACATAACAAGATTACAATGACAGAGTGAGCCTTTAGACACAGTCTATCTGTTTCTCTCTCCTCCCAATATTCTCTTTATTACCCCCCATGCCCCGCCCATCCCATTCCCCCAGTCGGTTTTGTGCTCTGGTTTCCATTTATAACCGCAGTGTGTCCAGCGAGTGTTCTTCAGACAGCCAGTTAGATGTGGCTCCATCTGGAAGCTAACGCCCCTAATATGTGTGGTTGTGTAAATTCTTAACGTAAATACCATCTTATGTATGCTAAAATAACAGGTAATTATGTTGTGGTCAGGAAAAAAAATAAGAGACTACATGTTACTTTAAATATAATAATATTAATATAACAAATATAAAAATATATAATTTTGAAATATTATAAAAATATATATAAAAATATAAATCAATTAAATACAAGTACAATTGTATAAATGTTATAGCAAGTAAATCAGAGAAACTGATGCAGTGGTCCACATTTTTTACAGAGCTGTTTGGCTCTTTGAATACCACAGGTAGGTTATGTCTGACCTTTCCACTGGTGACCATATAATGTGCTATTCATACTTAATACTTTTGACTAATCATTTGTTGAAATGTTCTTGACAAAACTCTGCATCTGCAAAGTTTTAAAATACCCTTTCCATATGGGCTATGTGAGACAATTGGGTCAGGGCAAAGAATTGGGACAGACCACATAGTCACACAAACACACATATCTCTTATCAGATTACTATAGCGAGAGGTTACGGGCCCAGGTCACACAATACAACTATTTAGTAGTTTGCAGTTCGTCCAGTCTTTTCCTGAAGAAGACATGGAGGTCACTGCCTGTGTGATGTGGTGCATCAGTCCGATCATCTCCAACACAAGATGTCACACATCTGCATGTGCCTCACACGTGTGTGTCTAGGAATTCATCAAGGCATCTCGCGCCAGAAAACACACCTGTTATAGTCAATCTTTGTCAATCCTCCAGATTCTCATGCCCAGGCAACCCCAACCACAAATGTCCCCAGAACACAGCTTGTGCATCCGAGCCGCACTTTGTGTGTGTGTGTGTGTGCGAGTGTGCGAGTGAACTCTAGCATTGAACTCATTTTATCTGTGTGTATGTGTGGTTAAACATCACCATGGCAACCAAATCTCTCCCATCTTACCTGCGCGGTGTATGCATGCCTTTGTGTGTATATGAATGTGTGTTTAAGTGTGGCTTGTGTTTCAACGCGTCGTTCCCAAGGGAAAACACTTTCTAATAGTCCTCGTAGAGTCAAGCCAAGATACAGTTTAAAGCTGCTTGTATTTTCATCCAAACAACACAATTTATGAATGCTGGCAAATTTAGAAAACTATTAATTTGACAAGGAGGAGCCCACCATCCTGAACGTACATCAACTGTCTGTTGTCCTGTAATAGCCCACTGTTTTGTCCAGCCTAGTTACAGTAACTAGGTTGGACAAGGGAAAGGGGCGGGGCTTGGGATCAGTCCATAGACCTGGCCAGTCGTGTCGTCACACTTCCGAGTCTAAATTTAAAAGTGAATAGGATCACAGGATCTCATTGTTTCATTTTGGGTTATGCCATGCTCCCGCTTTATTCAGTGTTAATACATGTAGCTTGGGGCATACATTTCATATGTTGAGGTCTTCATTTCCAAGTTATATCCTGTTTGCTAACTGCAAAAGTAAAAAGTCAACTACCAGTGCAGATTCAAGTTACCCCTTCGACATAGAAAACACCATACATTTTTCTCATAGGGAAAAACGCTTATACCCAGAAGTCCTTATATGGGCATAATGACGACTCATGAGGTCTATGGACATTTCGCCAGAAGCGAGTTAGCTACGCCCATGTCTGTCTATCGGACAGCTGACCCACATGGCTCTGAGCTGACCATAATATCAGAGACGACTTTGATAACATCCATCCAAAATTGTGTCATTAACAATAACGGGAGAAATCGGGAAACCTGCTGTTTTCAGTGTCTCATTTAAATCTAGTAGCCTACCATTTAATTTAAAAAGAAATAAAAGTGTTTACGGTACTGCAGCCCACTGCTGATCATCACAATAGATCTGGAAAAATAGACTTCCTAGTGATGAGATAAAGACAATAGTCTCTTTAATGTTAGATTATTTCATCCTCAATAAATGAGAAATATTACCGCAAAGCCTATCAGAATTAGACGTTAAAAGGTCGGCCTGCTTTTACAACTATGCTACATTTTCAATGTAGTCAACAGCCGGATTAGATAGAACGCACCCTGTTAAGAACTTCACTGCGTCTTCTGCTGCCTGTGACATAGTCACCACAAACTAGTGTGACACAGACCTCAAGACCACCCTGTGCCAGCGCTGTACTCTGAAGAGGTTCCCACATCTGTGCGAGCGCTGGCAAGGTGGTTAACCTCAGCTAGCTGGTCTGTGCTAGCGTCTAGTGGCTAATGGCTAGCAGCTAACGGCTAATAGCTAGCAGCTAGCGGCTAATGGCTAGCAGCTAACGGCTAGCAGCTAGCGGCTAGTGGCTTATGGCTAGCAGCTAACGACTAATGGCTAGCGGCTAATGTCTAACGGCTAGCGGCTAGTGGTTAATGGCTAGCAGCTAACGACTAATGGCTAGCGGCTAACGTCTAACGGCTAGCGGCTAGTGGTTAATGGCTAGCAGCTAACGACTAATGGCTAGCGGCTAGCGGCACAGTACTGACCTCGGGCCCAGGCTCCCTGATGGCGCTGCTCTCGCTGTCCCCCTCGGAGAAGGAAACGGAGTCGTCGCTGGAGTCGCCCCCGGCGCCCAGCCCCTCCTGCTCGCACTTGATCTTGGCACAGTCGCGTGCAAACGCGGGCTCCTCCCCCGGCGCCCCCCCGGGCGAGGCCAGGCAGTGAGAGGGCCGGGGGGCAGGGAAGTCTGATGGGGGGGGCAGGCTGGAGGGAGAGCTGCCGCCCCTCCCAGAGGAGCAAGAGCTGGAGGTGCGTGTCCGGGGCCCGGTGGCAGGGGGCGGCCGCCCGGGTGGCAGGGGAGGGGGCGGGGTCAGGCCCAGGCGGCAGGCGGCCGGTGCCGAGGAGAAGATGACGCTGCGTCGATCCAACTCCGCCTCCTGCTTTGAGGGGGCCCCCCCTCCCTCCGGGGCGGCCCCCGGCGCCGTCCCGGCCTTGAGCGCCCCCTGGCGGCCCCGCCCTCCCCGGGCCAGCTCTCGGTACTGGCCAAGAGCCAGCAGCTGCCGGATGGTGCTGGGCCCGCCCAGGCCGCCCTGCAGGCAGGACCGCAGGCTGGAGGGCGAGGCCTGCCCCTCCACCTCCAGCTCCATCTCCAGCACCTCCTCCCCCCCCAGTGGCTCCTCCTTGATCCTGGGGGGCGTGAGGGGGCTGCTGCTCCCCGAGGACGCGTTGCCGCGCTCCTCATCCACGTGGCGCCGCCCGCTGGCATGGTGGTGGTACTTCCTGTACTTAGGGCAGCGAGGGGGGTCGGCGGGGGGCGGGGCCTCCTCGGGGGATGAGACGCCATCGTCCGAAGCTGCAGAGGAGACCCCGCCGCCGCCGTCGTTTGCGTCCTCTGCGTCGTCGTCGTGGTGATGGTAGACCGGCGCAGCATCGCCGTCGTCGTGGCAGCTGTCGTTCTGCAGCTGGGCCTGCAGGAAGCGGAAGCAGGAGTCCTCCAGGTTGTGCACGCCCAGCGCCTCGGCACTCAGGATCACCTCGGCAATGTTGTCCCTGCTCAGCACCAGCTTGGCAGTGTAGGCGAACTGTAGCAAGGGGGCGAAGCCCCTGGTGGTCACCTGGGGAGGGGCTGCATCAGTTTGTACACTATATACTCTATATATGTGTGTGTACTGTAATATAACCTACAGTACACATAATGTGTACCAAGAGATGCTTTAGATATCTAGTAGTTACATAACAATAAACAATAACACAGCTCTAAATTGTAAAGGTAACCTGGCAACACTGTCAAAACTATATTTGTGAAAGCATTGATCATTTCCACATTGCTCCCGTCCTTCAACATACCCTCTCTCTCTCTCTCTCTCTCTCTCTCTCTTTCATACTCTACTAGCATTCATCTCAAGATGTCTGTGTGTGTATATGTGTGTATGCGTGGGCATGTGCGTGTGAGTGTGCATGTGTTCGCGGGTGTAATTCACTATGAGTGGGTGGGTGTGCTGTACATGTGCATGTGCATGAACATGAAAGTATGTGTCTATTTTGAGCGAGCATCAGCAGCTGCCTTCTGCACCCAAGCACGTCTTTCTCTGTGAGTACAGCTCCTAATGCATACAGCTAATAGTGCTTATTGCTGCTAGCATGTACAGCTCCTAACACGTACAGCTAATAGTGCTTATTGCTGCTAGC
>JAODUH010004335.1:0-10766 GCA_027564835.1 Typhlichthys subterraneus | reverse complement strand
TCTCTCTCTCTCTCTCTCTCTCTCTCTCTCTCTCTCTCTCTCTCTCTCTCTCTCTCTCTCTCTCTCTCTCTCTTAGAGTAGTCCATTACTATTCTATGGTGCATGTAGGGGTGACCAGGGGATGGACACAGCCAGCTGGTTTCCTGTGTCAAGACAGAAAGTTGGGCTTTGACACAACAAAGTCATACATTTATTATATACAATTTATATATATACTTTACCATTGCATATATAGTGTATATCCAGTTTCAACTGTTAAACAAATCTGGTAATTTACTTTCCCCTTTTAGCAAAGGACATTGAAGCACCCCTCCCTGAAAACACTCACTGTGGTTATTGCAGGATGTCTGCCAGCTTTTCGTGGTAATACTCATAGTTGTCCTTACAGTCCTCCCAAAGGTTCAGCGGGCTTTCGTCGTTCTCCACAAAGGTGTCCCAGGTGTAGGAGAAATCTAAGGGCTTCATCACCCTCAGCTTACATCCTGCTGCATGCAAGGCCTTTAGCCCAGCCTGAATCTCAGGCTCCTCCCACTCAAACAGCCGCGATGCAAAGATGGACAGCTTCAGGTTTTTCCTGGCTTTCAGGACATCAACTACTTTGGAAGCACAAGCTAAGCAGGGACTGGAAGACACATACCTGTAGAGAAGAGAAGGGATTTGAACTTTCAGTGACTGCATTTAGGTTACATAGTATAGTGTTTTTCTGGCATTCTTTATCATTCTGCTTGTATGATTTTCAAACAGATTGCACCCCCTGAGAGTCCCACCCTTTGAGAACCACTGGTATAGTCTATTTAACACAAACAAGAATGTATTACAGAATGTATTACACATACAGTACATTTAAGGGCCTAAAGGTGGAGTCAGTGCTTGTAAGATAATACACTTACTGTCAAATTGAGCAAATGTCTGCTCACGGTCTGCTAGCTGCCCGTTCTCTGTGCGCACTGAAATAATAATAATAATCCAGTATTTCTACACAGCCCTGGCTCTGTTCATGGAGTACAGCCAACACTATTGTAGCCTTTTGCATTGCGTTTCAAGTGTATGGGTGGAGCTTCTGAGGGAGCACCCTATGGCATTGAAGGGAGAGGTGTTTTTGTTTTGATCGAGTTCAAATGTCATCAATCTTACTCCAGAATGACTGACTCCACCTTTAAGATAGCTATGTACCAGGTGACTGTGTATTTGATTGCAGGGTCACATTCGGGCAGTGTCTGTACAAAGAAGGCTTCTTCTGCGTGAAGGCCAGCATGCTCATCCTCAAGAAAGCCCCTCAACAGGCCATTCACTGCGTCCCCCTTGTCCACCAGGTAACACAGCAGGGTCTTGTTGCGACCCGACGAGTATTCCACGTTCTTGAATTGAAACTTGAAGAGGAAAGGCTCAATACGGTCCCTGTGTAGGACAGATTGATGCAAATTATAGCACTGGTGGGCAAGTACTACAGTACCTCTGATTCTGTTTTAGGTTTATGGAGCACTTTGTAAAATGTGTCCAATTTTAATATGAATGTAGAATGTGTCAGTATACTAAGACCAGATATGTTCCAGGTTTGCCCAGGTAGAGCTTTATATTTACACTAGGAGTTACACAGAAATGTAATTCCACACCTGCAAACATGGCAGCAATTTTAAAGCAGGCATCTTCACCATATGTACTGTATACCCTCTAACTACCCTTCTTCTAACTTATTGTTTGTTTGTGTTTACTGGTAAAACACTGAGCCCTATTCCATAAAGCCAGCTAAGAAATGTGGGGATTAAAGTCCAAAGCCTGTCTTTAATGAACATATCAGTTGAGGCTAAAAGTGGTTCCATAAAGCTCAATTGAAGTTCACACAATCTGACTAATTTGAGACAGGTTCAGATAGTATAGATAATTGTGTGTGCACGCTATTCTTAAGCAGCCCCAAGAGGTAGAACATATTAACCAATACGATGCAAAAAGCAATGGTAAAGACAGAGCGGCGATACGTTCACGGCCACAGAGCAGCGGTTATATTAAATTAATGAAGAAATTAAACATATGTAACACATATGTATTATGTATTACCAAGAAAGGTAATACATAAGCATAACGAGACGAAGAGAGCAAGAAATTGCTGAACAATTGAATGCAAAAGCATATACGTAATTCTGGCCTAATAAAATATTTGTATACATAATTTAATATCAATAGGCCTATCAATAGGCATACATTCAACCTGTTTGTAAGTTAAGAATTAAAAACCTGTCATTTAATAATCGCATACAAGAAAAGCCTATGGTAAATTTCAATGTTGCATCTCACTCATTTGTATATAAATTATTTCACTGTTACTTTTTATAATGCAGAGGTTGGTTGATATAATCAAGGTGCAGTGACCCCCTATTATACAGATGTGTTGCTAATCAAACAGCATAATATTAGGACTACTCTAGTGTAGGTTATAAAATTAAGCCTATTTCTACTATAAGGGTGTATGCTACTCTATAAGTGCTAAGCCATTAAACTAATAATAGACATTATTATAGCCCATTATAGCAAATTATAGGTAATGTTTTTGTTAAAGTGTATTTTCAGACAGAATACGTTTTTTGGGATAATAAATTGGCGGACCCCCCTCAGTAACTCTGAGGATCCCCTAGGGGTTGCAGATTCCCTGTGGAAGATCTGCTACTGTATATGGCTATAAGCACTTACTGTAAGCAGAGCATGACAGTAAGTGTCAACCTCATTATGTTAATTAATGCTGTAAAAAATAGCAGTGATATTGCTGGCACCAGGGGAGGGTCACCACCAACACACCTAACTCTGCAGAGGAGCTGGCCTTGGAACTGAAGGCCAGTCAGTGAGGGAATAGAAGGGGGACGGCATCAGAATCCATGCTACTGCTACTGTAAGGAGTATGCATAAAAGGCTGACATTTCTATTTTTATATTCTTAAAAGATTTGTTTCATTTGGCAACTTATGTGTAGCTGGCAACATGCAGCATTCTGTGAGTATGAGGTAGTTTAAAGCACTGGCTTGCTGCCTAATGTTAATTACTGAGACACTCTAGGATACTTCACACTGGGACCCCAGGTGACAAGGTGAGTATATGTCTATGGTATTAACTGAATATAACACAAAACCAAAGAGTATTAGTAAACAAAATTGTTCTCTTTCTACAGAATGCAGAAATTGTAAAGATGTTGTACAGGCAATACCCCCTCAATTACAAATGGATGCACTGGATGTAGAAGTCCAATACAAAAAATAAGATGGTGAAAGTTTATTCCAACACAGGATAAATATGCAACTTTTCCACAGACAAAGGAATATTTTTTAAACACCATTTATGCATTCTCCTCCAACAGGCAGATTCAAATTTAAATAAATTTTAAACTTCTTATGACTTGTGTGTCTTGTGTAATTCAATAAAAGTTAAGGAAATTGTAGTATTAGTATAATTATTTGATTGAGAGACTAATGGTTAAGTAAAAGATGGCAGCATGCTAGAATTCAGTGAGAAAATGTGGGCTTTCCCATATGGTTAATGTTACAGGAACTCTGGTTAAGCAACACCATTGGCTTAGCCTGACAATTAGCATGCCCTGGACCAGGTTAGTTTCCAAGCATAAGTTGTCATAGTTACTGAGTTTAGACTATGTTAAGTTTGATTTATGGAACCAAATCTGTGGAAAAAAAGTCTTATTTGGTCAGTTTGTTTTATGGATTAGGGATGTGAGATCAAAGGCTCAGATGATTTTTGGGTAAAAATCTAACTAAATATCAACATTCATTCACAGAGACCCTTAGTAATCTGAACTGTACACCCCTTTGGCATCAATTGACGTTTTGCGTGGTTGACTGTACAAGGAAGGGGCTTTATAAATAAATATGACTTGACATGAATCAGCAACATTTGGAGAGAAATGGAGTCCAGAGAAATTTGTTAACATTGGTGCAGCTCTTTATCCATATAGTATGAAAGGAAATAATATGTGCATTAATATAGTTACGGTATAAAAAGAACATTTTACACATATGAGCAGTTGATTTATTTTACATATTGCAATATATATTTATATATTTTTTTTTACGTAACAAGACTTGATATGCTTAATTTGGCTGCCTTGTTTCATACTTACAACATACAACAACTGTCAAAACTGTTTTTTTAAACATCACAGTACAAACAGCACAAACTCTAGCACCTGCTGGCAATACATTGAGGGGAGATGAGGAGAGAGGAAGGGGGGTGGGATAGGGGTTGGCTGAGATATGGCACTTAAAGCTTTAGTGCAGACAGTAGGCTAAAACTAGATAACCAACAGAGCAATGCAGGCCAGGGGTAATTTTAGTTCATCAGTATGGCCCAGAATGGAATTCTATATCTTTATTATTAGCCCTGTGACTCTGTGACCCATTACTTATTAGCTAGCTCAGTCCCAGGACTGGAATGGTTTATATTTCCTCTTCATGCTTGATATTTACCCTTATCTTTGCCATCAAATCATCAGGTAATCCAGTTCATTGTATTTATTTATGTAGCCCTTAATCACGTTGCAGTCTCAAAGGGCTGTACAGCCTATATTTCACATGGAAACAAACAACACCCCCTAACCTGCTCCTATCTAGATCTAGTATATACTTTTTATTTAGGTTTTGTATCTGATACATTTTAAAATTAATAGTTATTTTTTTCTTCAAATAAAGTTGAATTTTCAGTAACTTTCAACACGCTTTTGTTATTGTCAACAAATGCAATTGTCAACCAATGCAATATTATTGGTCATCCCTTATGCATTTAGTAGTCTAAATGTTATGACCCTTACATAATACAGTATGTTGCCCATTTGGCATCAATTGCCACTTTGCCTGCCTTACTGTACAAGGAAGGGGCTTTATAAATAAATATGATCTGTCATTAATCAGTTACATTTAGAGAGAAATGGAGGCCAGGTCTTTGGTCAAGCTAGTTTTCTGCACAGTAGACTTTTGAAAGTAAACATAAAGGGTAATTTACATTGCGTTCAACACATTTTTTGGAAATTACCTATTTTGTCCTCATCACTTTTTAAAAGCATCATTACTTCTATACTGTATTTTTTCAGAAATATAGCTTGCAATAAATGTTAGCTAACATATAAGAATACTTAGAGAAAGACTTATGTGCACAATAAGGGAACTCTTGTTGTAGCCTATAGGATCTTTTGTGACATGCTGGTGTGCAATTTTTTCTCATAATTATTTGACCTCATGTCCTCTCATTACAGTACATTGCCTATAATTGCATTATGTTGAAGAAATTATTTTGTCTGAGCGATTTTATCACCACCATATTGATCATATGCAATATTGATGATGGCATGATGGCATACTGCTTTCAGCCACTAGGGAAGCCACATCCTTGGACCCCACATGTTTTATTGTAATGTTAGTCACATGTGCCAATGCTCACACATAAATCCAGATTAGCCACAAATGAACAGTCATAAAGAAAAGGAAGGGATCATGTTTTAACAGCGAGGTGCACCAGTATTAAAGAATACTGGTATACTAAAACATTTTATCATGAAAATACAATTTTTTACACGTATAGCATCAAACTAAAAACAACAGTCATCGTAACTCCAAAAAATAAACTAAAATAATTTACAAACAATTAGATAATTTGTAAATGATGTTTGACTCAACTGAACAGGCATACAATCACTTACCCTGTGATAATCTCAAAGGGAGGAAGCTCCATTGGTTCAACCTCCATGTCCCCATTGCCTCCATTAGCGGCTCCCCCTCCATTATCCACTGTCTCTCCTGTAGCCGCCGCCAGCTCCCCTTCAACAGGAGCCTTTTCTTCTTTCTTCAACTCCTTCTTTACATCCTTTGCTGCTTCGGGTATTTTTTCCTTCCTGTCCTTTTTCCTCATTAGCGTGGGCTTCTTGTCAGCCATTTGTGAAAAGCCTACTTTCCTGCAAGTGTGTGAGAGTAAAGTTAGTAAGGTTAAGGTTTGAGTAAAGATTAAGAGAAAACCAGAGGGGAAGAAATTATATAAGATAAAAAAAAACTTGAGATAAAAGAGAAGATGCAGGGAACTGGGAATGATATTAGAGGGAGAAATAGAGTGAGGTACACAGAGAAAGTGTGCATATGTTTGTGTGTCTGTGTGTGTGTGTGGGGGGGGGGGGTTGGGGGGTTGGTAGATGCATACAGGCAGCTGCAACTCAAACACAAATCTATAAAAAGACTTGGGGGCAGGGCCTAAGCCCTGTGTTACATGTATAGTAGAGGTGTGTGTGCGTGCGTGTGCGTGTGTGTGTGTGTGCGTGTGTGCGCGCGCATGCTCGCGTGCCACGACACTCATTGAGCTTTGTGATGGGTTTCACTCAAGTTTACTACTATATACTTTTTCTGACATCTGCTTTGCGATAGATTTCGACTGGCCTCATCATATATTTGCATATATCAGCAGGTCACGCCTAATGGATATCACACGGGTTCATGCGCTACTTTGGAACTGGTCTAGAGCAAATATAAATGCAGGAATGAAACATAGAGCTAGCCTGCTACATTATACAGCAGTGCTGTTGGAGCTTGATTTATGTATTGACATTTGCAAATAGTTAGATTTCCTTTGGTGGATGAATGAAATTAGATGTTTACCCTTCATTTCTTCACCAGGGTTGACCATAGTATTTCACTGCTCTATAAACTCCACTGGTAATCCACTGCCCTTACAGGATACTGTGCATTTCATTATACGCAACTTACATTATTGCTAAGGTTGAAACCACAAGATTTCATGTAGAAGCAATAATGGGTTATTTATTTTAGTAGTTCTATTGCCGGTCTCTCTCCACTAGAGGGCAGCAATGCATTGTCGTTTGTGTTGTGCGGTGCATAAGTGATTCTGAGAAAGGCTGTTGATAGGCCTATTTGAACTCATCCAAACACAACACCTCTCCCTTTAGCCATAGAGTGCTCCAGTAGAAGCTCCACCCCACACATTGGAAAAGCATGGCTAGGGCTATGATAAAGTTATGTGGTGTGATCTGCACCATTTTGTTTGTGTTCCCATTTATAGACCCAGGCTTACAATCGATGAGTCCACCTTTAACAGAGATGATTTAGACTATTTTTATAAAAGGAGATGCGGCGAAAGCAAGAAAATATATTAGGCTTGTTTTGTTATAGGTTTCTATATTATTATTGTCCCATGTAATCCTATGTGGGATGACATTTACAGTATATGGTATTACACAAACTTTATATAATTAAAGGAACTGTAGGTGGATTTAAGACATTTTTGTCCATCCACCAGATATATAATCAGTGAGGCAAATGCCCTGTGAGAATATCTAATCTGGTTGATAGCCTGACAGCCTGTCTCTATAAAAGTACATTTTTGATGGCACCTGAAATAATTGTGTTGAATCAAAGCTTCTTTTCCCTGAGTGGCTCATAGACATTCCTTTGCCTGTCTGCGCTCATACACTACAATATGTTTGTCAATGAGCTTTTAATTGAAATGACAGACCAACAGGCTCCAGAGTGAGGGAGTGAAGTAGGAAATGGGTTGTTTGGATGGTTGGGTTACATTCTGTTTTAGCTAAGTCTTTTTACAATGCTCACATCCTACAGTCAGTAGATTGTATTCATACAGACGCTACCATGATTCAAAGTATTAAGTGTAGGCTATCTGCATACACACACAATGGGGTTAAAAACTATTTCACTATTTAAGTATTTGTGATTACGCTATCACTAATGCTATATTGTTGGGCTCCCAACCTTGCATGGCAGCTGTCACCATCGGTGTGTGAATGGGTGAAAGTGAGGCAAAACACTGGATAAAAGTAGTATGCAGTCCACTTACCATTACTGTAAAATTGCAAACTCTGAAGCCATCTTGAAGTGTAATTTTTTAATATTAAATTGTGTTCACTTGTGTGAAGACACATTTAGTAAAATGTAGATGAATGGCGAGCAGAGCATGATAATGCCGGAGGGCAAAAGGTTAACTCAAACTTTCCCACAAAACAAATATTCTTGCTCTCCTGCCAGCCGCGCGCCAGTTTCTTACTGGTTTTAGATTACATTTATGAGGGACGAGTGAGATCAATCACTTTATTTTAATCATTAAACAATTAACAATGTTAATAGATAATGTTCATGTCAGCCTAAAATATAAACTTAAACCTATTTATAATATCTTATATTTAACATACAAATTAAAATATCCAGTTACAGCCCGTATCTTAATCTGTAGGACCGCATGGCTCCTGAGACCACAGATTACAGCATTTCAGGCTACATGTGAACATTAACTTGTGTCTAGGTATGCTAGTCTGGAGTGGTTATTGAGTAAACCAAATCCCTTAGTCTACGCCCTGCTTTTTGTAACCCCTCTGGCTAGTTTCTGTTTTGGCCTTTGTTGAGTTTTTCTTTCTCCAATTCCATTCTCACCCCTTCTTCAATTTACGCCCTTCTGGTTCTCACCCCTCTAATTGCACTACTTGTATATAAAAAATGCAAATGGACTTAATTAGGTAGCTTCTTTATTATTCATGTACACCTTCTCATTAATTCAAATATCTAATCAGACCATTTTTATTATTAGTATTATTACTAAATCTTTATTTTACCAGGAATAGACTCATTGAGATTCAAATTTATTTTTCAAGAGCATCCTGGGTAAAGACAGGTAACAGTTTCACATCAAAAACACAATAACGAAACAACAATAATACATATAAAACATGTAATTAATAAAAAAATGTTGTCATATAGAATACAGTGATGAGTAAGAGCTTTAATGAACCTCAAAGCTCCATGATAGAGGGTATCAAGTGATCTCAAACACTGGGAAGAAACATTCATAATATAAAATGTCACCATAGTCCAGCATAGATATAAAAGCCTCCTTCAGCCTCAAACGAAAAGCATGCCTTATTTCTGAAATGAAATCCCAGTTTTAACCTCATCTTTTTAGCAGGTTGTTGAATATGTAGTTTAAAAGAAATATAATCATAAACAGTAATGCCAAGATGAGGTCACTGTTTCAATCGCCACACGTTGAACAGTAGTGGTCAGTGGACTATATATAGATAACAGCATACAGGTTAGGGAGGAGGGGATGCTATACTTGATATGTTGTATGTATACCAACAATATAAAGAATTATTATACTAATCCTTGTTTCAGTTATATTATTGACATGACAACTCATCTCCTCACTATTGATGCTAACTTATACTGTAGATAGCATAGCACAATACATCTTCTCCACAGAGAAAATTATTTGATGGGGTCATCTTTCAATTAAGATATACTGCATATCTGTTCAAACTGATGATTAAATAATGAATAATAGTCAGCAGACAAGTGTTGGTGTGTTTGGAAAAACTTCAGCTGGCTGTTGTCAAATGTCTTCCTGCGGGCAACAGACGCTTTACATTGAGACACACAAGATCAGTTTGTTCTGATAAAAATGATATGCAGGACTTGATAGTGGGTGACATATACAGTATGTTTAAATATAGTAAATTGTGACTAAACAAGAATGGGGAAAAGGGGTAGAAATGGTTTGAGACCCACCAGAGAAGATATGGACAGTTTGTTTCCCCAGTTTGTGAACCTGACAGGTTCAAGTTCACAGTAAAATGACAGTACATCAGGCAGCAGCAGCAGACCACTCCAATGACCTCTTCACCAGTGGTTACCTTATAGTATTATGTTGTAATACGTGTTGATAAAAACACTAAAATATGGGAGGAAATAGTCTCTTTCACAATTTAAATGTGTGTTGGCTGCCTCGTCTAATGTAGTGGTGCTGCTAAATCAACCTGGCTTAATTTTAAATTTCTTTTGAAATTGACTTCTAACGACATTAAAAGCCATTAATAAAGTAGAAGTTGACACACTGATGAGATCAGGGGGCTACAAAACATGGAAACAAGAATTAAAGTGATCACTCCCCAGCATTCATATGCCTATTATCCTCAACACACAAAGCTGGACATGTGCTAATCATGTCTTTTAATATGTGGTGACGCTATATATGTGGACATACAATATGCCTTGGTGCAAAACTGTCCAGGATGTCAGTCATGATTTGCATAGCGTGGAAAAACCCCATGTACCAGGTGAGAAGAAAAGAAGAGCTGAAACTATTTTACCTTATTAGTCTGCAGGTCTATTGAAGAAGCAGACCTGCATGGCAGCATTCTTTCATGTTTTTTCCAGCTCTGTGGCAATGAAATAGGAGAGGCATGACATTGTGAAATTTGGGGATAAACGTTTCAAGGAGTTTAGAGTAATAAGTTTAAATGACAGTGATGGGGGAAAAACATCCACCCCTGCCTGTCATAAGTACCCCGCCATAAGGCCAATTCTTTCCAAACTGCTCGTGATGTCATCGTTATTTTTGGTTACAAAAGGCCATCAATACCAGGTCCTTATTGTGTATATGTCCTCGTTGTGTTATTGTGTTGTTATATGTAGTAATCTGTAATATAAGGCACTGGTAACACACACAGTTATTCAATATAGCTGTTACAGTACGTGTAAATATGTTGATATTTATGTTGACATGTAAATGTAGATTCTACTATGTCTAAATGATTTGGTACACATTTGGTGCCTTTCACTAAAATAACTGTTTTAAATAAATGTTTGAGTATGTTTGAAAATAATGGGTTTGATATAAGATTATAAAGATATTATGTATAAATACTGGTATATCTTTGTACCATAAAAATATGTATATATATATATATATATATATACACATATATAT
>JAODUH010004334.1:0-10766 GCA_027564835.1 Typhlichthys subterraneus | reverse complement strand
TTACAGGGTTGGAAGGTTTAATCCATACAATGACAAATGTGTCCTCTCAAAGTGCCCTTGAACCAACACTTGAATCAGTGTAATGTATGAAAAAAGGCAAAATATTAAATAGATTACATTTTGCGAATGTGAGACTGGATTGTATGGGATGTGCTATCTTGCAAAACAAGTGTTTGCATTCTAATTGTCTCCTCTTTACTAAAGTCTGTAAACAGCGATGGCTTACTGCCTCAAGATCCGCGTACTTGGCAGGAGAGGTATTTGGACTGACATACACAACGGCCAATACGTAACTCAATGTCAAGTTGAACGTTAAACTTACCAACACGACTCTGGCAATTTTCAGGAACAGTATATATGTTAGTTGAGTAGGCTACTGTTACTGCTTACAATACATTTAACAATTGAAAATTGTAAATAAATTACTGCACTAGCGTTGCACCGGAATTACAGATACAGAATTTGTGAGTGATAATGCAAACAGCCAATGAAAATTGACGTCCTCGCTTCTGGAAAGTCGTTGCTTACAAGGGTGAATGTATCAGTTGTTCAGAACAAAGTTGCTTATGTGACATAGTGCTAATGGACAGAAGAGGCTGAGACTAACGTTCTAATGATTGTTCATATGTAAAAGTGTTTACGTCTGAATAACTGTCCAAACGTATGTATGTGGTTACATAACATTACGTACGACTACCTACGTCTGTGAATGAGATATGGCTGCTATACCAAGACCAGTATCCATGGTGATGAAACCACTACACACTTAAAAAAATATATAAACAACAGAATTATAATAAAATTAAGAATGCATGTAAATAAAAGACATGACAAAAGACATGAAACCTTTTTTTTACATTTTCTATCATACAAATAAAATATGTGTTAAGGTACCGAAATAAATCTTAACAAGGTGCTTTCCCTAAGGCCTAAGGTATAGCATTCTTCATAGTCACAGACACCCCACTCCAGGTGGTTAATACCTCATCCTGAATTACGTGGATAATCCAGGAAATGTGAGAGACAATCAGTGGTAAATGATTCCATTTGTCTTCTCTGCAAGCAGCGTTGACACCCTAGCAAATGCTCCCCAGTCTCTGAGACTGCTGCGCTAGGCCAGCAGTATGTTTTAAATGAACTGTTTGTGTTCCTCTGACACGTGGCATTATTTTAATGGCCTAGAACCACAGGGCAATTTCCAAAAGGTGTATTATAGCTTTAAATCACCTGTAAGAAGCGATCCTCTGCATGGGAATTCCATTAATCATCTTTGCCATGGTGCTGCCTAAATCAAAGCCCTATTGCATATACTGTAGGCTCATTCACAGCCACAAGAAACAAAGCCTGTTTAGAAATGCTCCCATGCTGGTTTTGTCCCATTTTCTGTGTTAACACAGAGGTTTATTTGTGTTTATTTTCATTATATGGCAAATCTATGCTTAACCTATGAAGGAAGAAATCTATGTAAGAATGTGTGTGATGTTTACATTTATTCATATTAATTAATTCACTTTTCAGAATTGTATAAACTGAAATGAAGTGGGCAATAGGACCTAATATGATCCAAAATGTTTGCTGTCTGCAGATCCAGGTAAAACCACATGGAACATTAAGAAAGCCAGCTAGCAAGTTAGGTAAATAGACTAACTCACCAGCCAGCCAATTAATCAACTAACCAGACACGGCCCCTTTCTGCAAAGCCTGTCCTGGATGGATGGGGTCCCAACTAGCACCGGACTTTAATGAGGTGTGGAATGTCACTGCGGGGAGTGAAACATTGGCAATTAACAGGCAAATCTAATGGTCGGGTGCAGTGAAAGAGTCAGATATGGAGCAAGAGGGATACAGGAAGCACACAGGAAGGTAACAGCCTTGAAGGGTCTATCTGTAACAGTAATCTGACTGTAAATTATGCAGTCAATTATGCAAGCGTTTTATTGACAAGAAGGAACAGGAGGGATCCACATTTTTCCTGTTTCATGCATAACATTTGCCTGTATTGCTCTGGAACCTTTTATTTTTGTATTCCAACACGACTGGATATATTTGCAAATATGTGAGGCGACAGTAACGCCACTAACCCCTTGCTCAATTACAAAATATATGTCATCGTTATGTATTATTTATTTATGTAATGATTTATTTTAATTAATTTGCACACTTGAGAGATTATCATCTCAGCGGTTTATTAACTTGCCAACAATGCAGTATGTCACATTGTAGTCAGGTATTGAAAGATATTATTTGCTCCTATGTATTGGTCGCCATGGCTTACGCTTAGATAAAAAAGAAAAAACAGGTTTATTTGGTCAGATGTGTTAATGTATTGTTTCATATATTGTTATCTAGCCAGTTGTGTATTGTCCAATTTTATTTTTATATTTTCTTAAGACCTGTTTTATACCAAGTATACTCTCCTTATTCACATGTTGGCAATTGTTTGTGTATCGACTGATGATTACATAATACATTTCGTAATAATTAATTAATTAATTAATTAATTAAATGTACTAGGAGATCTTGCTGCGGTTTTACACATACAGTATATTTAATAGAGGATACAACCATCCATTCATCCATCCATCCATCCATCCATCCATCTTCATCCACTTATCTGTAGTTGGGTCGCGGTGGAGGATACAACCATTTCAATTAAATACAAAAGAAACAATTAATACCGCATAACAATAGGTTCTGCCCTAACCTACATTTCGTAATGTAGTCTCTGTGGTCATCTTCTGATTTTGTGTGCAGCGAATACATGAAATGCTGTGCGATATTGCATTGCTAATGTACGCCTTGTGTGTGCAGTGCCATTTACTAAAAATATATTAACATAATTTTACTGACTAAAAAAAAATCCTGCTTGATATAAAGGGACATTTATTCATAAGTAACAGTTGTTTGGGGTTTCTGTGCCTCAGTAACTATAAATTAACAGTGCCGTTAAAGTTTATTTTATCAATTAAAATGTTTTAAAAGTGGATTCATAACTACACTCACTGTCTTTGTTTAGCACTGACATGCTGAACATATTAACTACCTGCAATGTACAAACTGTGTTTATGTCCCATCTGTCTACATTCTAGCAGTAGCCTATGAAGTGGTGTTTTGACTCAGTTTGCATTCAGGCCATGTGGTGTGAGCAAAGAAGCCAAGCATTGTTAAAATAAGATACTCTAAGCTTTTGGTATTGTCCCAGGAGAGCAAGGTGAGGCTGAGAGCAAAACAGTGTTTGGAAAGAATCTAAATGAAGCGGTGTACACAATTCAGCTCCTGCATTGAATCCAAGATTGCTGCATTAACTACAAACCAGCACACATGCTATTTTAACATGTTTGTATGCTGTATGTATTCACCAGTGTGCGCACGTTTGTCCAAATATGCAAATGTTTTGTGTTACGGTCAAATCATGACAGAGGTTATTAAGCCCATGTGTATACTGGCTCAGAAAGGATATAGTGGGTGTGTAAAAACAATACCCCTGCAGGGGTAACCTCATCTTAACACCTTAACACACAACTCTAATGGAGGTCTGTATAGTTGAATTCCTAATGAAGTGAAATGCATGAACGTGTTTAATACAGCTCTGCTCTTCCAGCATACAGTAGCTATTCAGAATAATGTAAATTGTTATTAAGTTGTATCTTTAAAACATTGAAATCCACCTACAAGTTCATAGGTTAATACAAATTCTACATTTGAAAAGACTGTTTCAATTTGATTAGATCTAGTGTCTATTTTTCTCTTTATTCAAGCACTTTTATTCAGTGAGGTTTGAACGCCTGATGGTAAAAAAGGTTAGAGGTCATTCTCAAAAGCCTCTTTGCTTATAATTTACATAACATTCATGATTTAGGTTATTCAGTTGACTCTCATTTGGAGGGACCTGCAATGTCCCAACAGTACAGTAAAACACCTCTTCATATACTGTACAGTATTACTCTGACAATTTAATCTGCAACAAACTGTAAGATGCTTAACATAACTCCATAGGAAAAAATGAATTTAGATAAATGAATGTAGATAATACTTGCGAGTTTCTACACAATTTTTACACACTCATGTAAAAACACATGACACAACTTAACATGCCTGCACAATTATATGTTCTGTGAGTCTTATTTCATTTCAAACTCTGACAACAATAGTATTATCATCGAGTGAGACTGCAGCGGCGGACTGTGTTTGTACTCCCCAAACAAACCAATGTTGCACTATTACTCAGCCAAATGGTGTGCAAATCAGTCCGTAGTGCATACCATTTGTTTTATTCACAAGTGGCTAACCAGGTGATGAGGCTCCATGTGGAGCAAGAAAGATACTCTCTTTTACATCCACCATGGCTTAGTTCCAGCCACAGTGATGTATGGCAAGCCAAACGTGTGTTTGTGCTAATGGTTTGTGGTTAATGGGCCAGAGTAAACAGTGTATATTATCAAGTAATCACAATTTGTTCCTCTCACGTTTAAGTGGATTGAGAAGATTGAGGGGCACATATTTCTTCAACAAACTGCTGCTGGATTGCAATTAAGACTGTGTCATGTTGAAGGGTGAACAACAGCATAACAGTCTTTGCCAGCAGTCCATTTACACATGATAGATCAACTCTTGTTTTTAGGCTACATCTATGTAGGCTATCAGCACAAGTACATGTTAGTAGAACTATGTTATTTCTCTATTTGCTAGTTGTGTAACTTGTGTTCTGCCCATCCCAGCTCGCTGACAGCAATTACATGGGTAAAGTAGTGACAGATGAGATACACATGCGTAGTCCAGCAATAACAGAAGCAGAAATTAAGCATTTCATTCATGCTCAGTCTCTGTTGCAACAAACAACCGGTGTAGCTGGATGCACTGATCAAGATAGATAATAATAGCATCTCCCCTACATAAAAACAACAAATCAGCCATACATAATAAGTCCTGAACATTTTTATTTTTAATGGTATCTTTCATAACGAGAGTAGTAGTTCATTCATGGCCATGGATATATTTCTGAGATCAGCCATGATTAATTGTTTCAATTATCTTAGCAACAATTAGGTTTAAATTACACCTCTAAAATTACCCAGATTGATTAAAGCAGTATATTTCAGTAGTTGTAATTTAATATCATAACAAGATATGAATTTGACAGTCTAATTAATTATCAATGACCAAAATAACTGCCAGATAATCTCAGAGAGAGAGAGAGAGAGGGACTGATCAAAGGTGCAGCAGGTTTGCAGTCTTGCTCTGACAAGTTGTACAGTATATGTTATTTTGTTCAAGTACAGTAAAGGCAAACAGCATTGAACCATGTTTGCATTGAAGAGAAGTTGCCATCATCCTTGCTAGAAAACCACTGTTGTAATTGTTGTAATTTGCATGTTTAATCAACACAAGGAAAATGCAAAACATGTTAGTGTTATTGATGTGAGGTTTTGAATGTTTAGTTATTCATGAAAATGCATGTAAATAAGCCTTGAAGAAAAGTTGGAAGTGCATTTCTATACAGTGCTTCATTTTTGCCTACGGTAACCTAAGGTTACCTAACCTAAGGTCTTAAGATTATTTTAGAATCTGATCTAAGATAATGTGAGTAAGGCCCACATTAACAAGGTGATGAAGAGATAATTATTCCAGTAGATAAAATATAAAACATATGCTGAAAAACGTATTTCAAGACGTTAATTACTGAAATACTGACTCCGTTACTCAGTTACGGAAATGTACTTTTTACTGGCCTCGCGAAAATACTACTAAGAGATTTTACCTTTCAAATCTCTACATCCAAGTTTTTAACCAGAACCAAGAGCACATTTTTGGCTATATGGGCTACAGGGGGTATCGGTTGCACCGGCGCCCTTGATGGGTTGGGGGCCCTGACCCGGATTTAGCAAGCGTTCTCGAAAATGAGAATGAAAAAGAACGGAGGTATATTGTTTTGATTTGTACTCAAAGTTAGCGGGCGTTCTCAAGAATGACTGTCTTTAACAGTGAAGGGCGAACATACATTGTCCTTTGTTAATTTGCCCTCAATAACTAACTACTAAATAATATTGATAGTTCCCAGCAACAGTAACAGGGTGCATTTAAGGCAGAGTGAGGTACTGCAATGATGGCTAGTGTTAAAATACGTTCTTGAGAAAAGCTATGGGTGATGTCACGGAGGGTCTGTCCATTTTTATATACAGTACAGTCTATGCAGGTTTACCCAGATGCTGCCACTATAGAAGATTAAAGATGAAGTCAGTTATTCTGGAGAAAGACTGTTGATACTTCAAAAATATTTCACTGTACTTTATTATTTATGTTATGTAAGTATTATCTAATAGAAGTGTGAACCAAATGCAATATGGTGTAAGTAATATTACATTTATAAAATATAAACTGTCTAAAGTATACTGTTACTGCCGACAGTATACCTGTTTTCTTGCTACTGCCTCAAAGGCAAAATGTAGAGTTTGCTTAGTGTAAAGTAATGGTGGGTCTAGGTAAGTCATCGCCAATGCATTCTTGGGAATAAATATTGTATTAATTGCTGTCTTTGAGCAAATATTATATGAAGTATTTTATTGTAAGTGTAAATTATTTTTAAAAATACACAATGTATTTAGAATGTGAAATAGTAATATACATTGAAAAAGAGTGTCCATATTCATATTTTTACCATTTTCTGAGGAAAGTCATAAAATGTATCTTTATATTATCATGCATGTTAGACAAAGGAAACTCTAGTCATAACACCCACAGTACAGATCTAAACTGCAGCTATAGTTGCTAACTGAGTTGAATGTATAAAAATCACACATCTACCCTAAAATGGCAGACAGAATCTAATGTATTTGTATGAGAAAGAGGAGAGTAAGAGCTTTTGTTAGTCGTCTCATTCTATTGTGCCATTGGTGAGTGAGTTCACAGCTCATCATAGCATATTGTGCACATTCTTTTAATGGAAATACATTTTCTTTTCTTCTTAATGAAGTTTCTATATAACATTGAGACTTTAGCATCAGCTGGTCCTGAATCCACCTACAAGGCAATTATGCCAAAATATCACATTACCCTCAAAGAGACATAGTAACATTTAATAATAATAATAATAATAATAATATAAACAGCAATGTGACCCCCACTCACCCCATTATACCCTTGCTATGTCGTCCACCTACCCATGTCTCTATTTGAAGTTCCCCTCACTGTGACTGTTCCTCCTAATAGTACGGTAATGGTGAGTCGGTCTGGAGAGGGCCAAGCCCTTATAGCTCTAATTGTTTCTTCTTCTCCATTATTTAGAAGGCTGTTTGAATGAATACAAATTGGTTACAGGAAGGAGCAACATTGAACACAGACCCAAAACTAATTTCAGCAACTCTCCATGGACACTGTGAAAGAAAGAGAGAGAGAGAGAGAGAGAGAGAGAGAAGAGAGGGAGAAATAGAGAGATTTACAATAGGGTTATGCATTTGTCTTTGAGGAATACAAAATGTATGTGTGAATAAAAGTTTGAATAATGCCATATTCAGTGAAGAGAATGTATTTTTGTACTGTACTGTATGTATTTCTCTCCTTTTACCTTTTTACGATTCCACTAGCCTATCCCACATGCACCCCCTTCTGTTCCCATTGTTCTAATAGCGCAGGATTACCATTTAATACACTTTACTGTGGAGGATTAGGGAACAGGTGACACAAGCAGTCGGTGCTCTTTGTGTGGAAGAAAATACATGTGCACACAAGACAACAATATTAGATTAGGGATTTCAAAGAAGAAAACAATCAAAACAAACACATGAAAACTATTTGAGTTTGATTTAAGTTGAAATATTATTTGTGCCACAAATTAATTAAACTGAAAACCATTATTTGATGTAGCTGTAGGAACAAGTCTAATAGACCTAAAAATATTCATATTAGAATAAAATAATGCAGAATTATTTAATATTCCTGGTGCATCACTGGGGATGCATGACAAGTTATTACTGCCATAGATCCACTGAATATATAACAAATTAACTGGCTGCTTAATATGACAAAGTATAATATCAAGCGGTTTGCTTGTGATTTTTTTAAGACCACTCCAGCAATCATAGCTCATCAGAGGTACAAAAGTGCCTATTTGACATCATAAATAGCGTAAGGGTTTCTCCCGCCAGGAATCACAGCTGACCACATCACAACAAAGCTCAGCTTTCAGAAGGCTAAATGGTTGACATCGAGTGAATGTATGTAATCAATGGACAAAGATGAGGGGCAGGCGAAAATGATCACACAAGTAACAGCCACAGTTGGAACACATCACATAATCAACGACGAACACAGGAAATAACAAGGGACGGGAACAGAGACAAAGAACATGTTTGGAGACAGGAAAACAAGTCCAAAGTCCTGGCCACTTGGCCTCTGAGCAGTTATTTGGAAGATTGTATCTAAATGAATGAAGAGACAGCCATAATTGGACGTGCGATGGCTATAACATCTGCATGTACACAATCACCTGTCAAATCTGATTTTTCCAAGGTCCATAATCAGTCTGGAAACTCTCCATTCAAATATGATTTAGCAGATATACTAAGGGCCCGATCACAACGGGACGCGTCGCCGGTAAAACCATTGTTTTATTATGGTACGGCGCAACTGGCTGTGCTTTTTTATGCCGCCGCGCATTGTGTTTTTTAAGCGTTTTTTATACGCGCATAAAAGTACTCTCAACTTTTCAGGGCAATATGCGGAGTCACATTAGTCAATGTGACAGTTGGCCCAGGCAGCCGTTTTCTTTGGCACAGGCAGTGCATCGCTGTGTGATCGGGGGTTTATCAACATGCTTTTGAAGCGGCCGCTTATTTAGCAATGTTTCTCAGTGTGATCTACAGGTGTAAATTGAAAGGAGGTCATTGAACCACCTTTAACCAATCAGCACTAATGTCAGGACCCAGTTGGGACATCACTGTGACCAATAATCTTAGACCTATCATCCCCATTAACAGTTAGCCTATCACATTAGGCTATACGTTAAATATAATCAGATCATGAACTTAAATTGAATGTTCAGCTCAATAGGAGAAAATGTTCATATAATTGTTAGGAATTGGAATAATATGAGGACATTGATTGCTGTCAGTACCAACTAAACTATGCACCTGGGTGATGATGTTCGGCATCAAGCTGACAGTACAAAAATGAAAGCTCCCAGACTGAAATGCAGATTGAAGCAAATCATCAAGCTTGCAAAATGGATGACTTTACAAGACTAACACACTACAGTTATCATAGTTAGTGAATTGTTAACTACATATAGAAGTGTATTTATCAGCTTCATAAGAGTCAAAGGCAGGGTCAGTTATTCTTGCTAACTTCAAACTCAAATCAAAACAGTACCACGGGTGGCGCATCACACGTCAAAATGCATTGTGATATGAGTGGTGTTCACTACTTTGTTTATGTTACTATTTCGGGAGCCAGGGATGCGTTGAAGTATCAGATCATTTTTTATCGACATGCACAGAGAATGGTGAGGAGATATTTGTTGAATTTGACAAAAAGTGTATTCGCTTACATTTAGCTTGCAATATATGCCTTTACCTTTAACAAAGATTGTGTCTAAATCTTATTTTAAAAGTCTTCACTAATTAGAGCATCAATAATTATGTCTCTTCTATGATATACATGTTCATATCCATCCAGGAAGCAGCACTCCTGAAAATGAATCTGTCACAATACAGCCGTCTGTATATGTCTATTGACTGGCTGAATGCAACAGGTCAATGTGAAATGGGATAAAGGAGAAATAATGTGCTTTGAATAGATAAAGGGCTGATATGGTCTTCTGAAAGATGAGAGCATTGGAACAAAGACCTAAATAAGCTTTATTATTCTAGTCAAAGAACCAGTGTTTTCAGTGAAAAGGCAACAGAAAATTAGACGTGGCAGCAACTGAAATTCATTTCCATTAGAAGGGCCCCCCTTCGTGGCCTCAAAACGCGTTTTGTAATGTTCAGATTTTAGTGAATATGTGTGCATTTGATTTCTGCATGGACAGTACAAACAGGTAGGCTTTAAACGCAATACTGACAAAAAAAAGAAGAACTGCCCCATAGACATTGATGTCGGTGTGTTTAATAATCCTGGAATCTCACTTGGGATGTAGCTCAACACCTGTAGCAAAGGGCACCGTCCCCCTCCAACACTCCACCAACGTTCCGTGGATAAGAGGATTTGCCTCCATCAGAGCAGTTTTATCATGACTCAAGCTATATTACGGAGAGATTAGAGAGAGAGAGGTCTGTGGATGTAGCTGTGAACCTTCCTGTCAGTGTTGTGACCACATATGGGAACTCATAGATCACACTCTTGCACAGCAAGAAATTGTGAATGTGGGGGCAAGATTCATCTTTTAGGTTGAAAATATGTGACCCAATAGAAATCCTCTACAATCAGCCAAATCGTCCCTGTTCTCACCGCAGCACAAAAATGGCAAAAGTACAGAAATTGCTTTGGTAAAAAAATAAATAAAAAATAGATGAAATTGAAACATGTACAGTAAGCCTTGAATCTAAGTCCTATCTAGCCCTCTGTGACCCTACAGTATAGGGAAAAACATTTCTGGGCAGATGGATAGATTGTGACACATCTGGGCTGTACAGGAAACTAGATAGTTCAGACATCATATTTGATATTCTTTTATATATTTGATATTGTTTTACTATGGGTACAGGATTGTATAACTTTGTTTATCTGATTTTATGTCTATGTGTGTGTGGGGTGGGGGGCGGGGGGGGGGG
>JAODUH010004333.1:0-10767 GCA_027564835.1 Typhlichthys subterraneus | reverse complement strand
GGTTTGGGGTCCCCTGCTGGAGCTGCTGCCCCCGCAACCCGACTCTGGATAAGCGGATGAAGATGGATGGATGGATGAATAATCCTGATTACAGACTGTGAGAGGTAGCAATTGTTACGTCCAATACGGTGATGCCCAGTCTGCCTGAAATCAATAGAAGAATGCACTGTTGGTTGGTCATGTAGCAGACACACACTTCACTAGACGGAGCCGTCTCGTGAGGATCTGTAGCCTTACAGATTGTTAGCATAAACTAAAACCTAATTGAAATATTTGGGTGTTTTCATCTCGTTTTTCGATGTCGGGATCCGTGAGAAGCAGAATGCACCTGCGCTTGCACTTAGTCTAAATATAAGTGACTAATAAAGGTGATGCCTAGAGCTAATTGGAAAGTGTCAGGTAAATAGGACATAGGTATACTATTGTTTTATGCACTGCACTTTATAAAAGTTATAAAAGGCATCCGCTGATTCCAAGACAGCGCCGAAAAATTCAAGCGCTCTATGACATAGACTAACGCCGTACAGCACAGCATTCTGTCAACATAGCGCTGAAATCACTACTGTAGGCTACTTGTTTCTACTGATGGAATCAATCACGGTGCTGCGAAAAGTTGAAAAAAAAAAACAGGAATACAATGATCTTGACTATGCCATAATGGCTTTGAAAGCAAATCTATTTGTCTTGTTATAAACTAGGCTATGTTAATGTATTTAAGGTTGAGCCAGTCAATCTGGAGAAAGAGTGTTGATTTGAACCTGCTCAAAACAGAAACAGCTCTCCCTTCAATGCCATAGTGCTCCCTCAGCTCTGCCCCACACATTGAAATGCATTGCCAAGGCTATACTGTTGTGTGGTGCGGCCTGCACCACTCTGTAAGAACAGGTGATTGTTACAGCACAGACAGACTGGACAGTGAGTAGATATTCGCTTACTTTACATTTGAATAACATAGCTGCATGGTTGTGGAAGCATTTGTGAACTTATTTAACCTGAGAGACGGGAGAAGTATGAGACGAGTGGGAGTAACACTCAGAGGGCTAACAGGCACCCTGCCATCGCACTAACAAGCCTCTCGTCAATGCGTGAGTGGGTGTCAATAACAGAGGCTTCCAGCCGCCCTGCACTGCGGTCACGACGACCCCACAGCAACGCTCACTAGCAGCAGCTAGGTCGCCGAGACACCCCCCCCCCCCCCACCAGGCTCATGACGACATGCCTAGCTGTGGGTGGCTGTCGTCTGTCCATGAGGTGTAAATGTTGTCTCACCGCGGGCTCTCCCACAAGCCCCGTGTCACAATATGAGAGAACAGGAACGTCCTCTGGGACCGGAGTAACGGTCAGTAACGGCATCCTGCACCTGAAGGGTTTCTCGATCATCGTGTCGGTTAGCCAATACTTTTGTGATGATAATCTCTTTACCACCCCTCTCTCTCTCTCTCTCTCTCTCTCTCTCTCTCTCTCTCTCTCTCTCTCTCTTTCATTGTTTGCAGGTTTTAATTTCACATGTGCCGCTCTGGTCAATAGTAATTTATATTTCATTGGCTATTTAATTTCAAATCTTTCCCATGCTTAGAGAGCCGATCTCGATACAATACCGATACGACACTGATCCGATACCATTTCGAGATGAATATAAATATGTTACCATATACACAATTGAATTGTGTGCCTTTCATACACTGCATTACTAAAATAGTTTATATAATTTCTATGAACACATTAAGTTTCACTACAAACATTGATTTTATATATTTAAATTCCTTTCTAATGTTTATATTGAATTGATTGATTTCGTATCTTCTCTTATTTTATATGTAAGCACTGTATTTATCAGACATGTTGCCCAATTCTTGTTAATCTGTTTTCAATATTAACACTATCATTCTCTCCCTCTCTCTCTCTATCTCTCTCTCTCCCTCTCTCTCTATCTCTCCCTCTCGCTCTCCCTCTCTCCCTCTCTCTCTTTCTCTCTCCCTCTCTCCCTCTCTCTCTTTCTCTCTCCCTCTCTCTCTCTCCAGCGTTCTGGTCTTTCATGTGGTTCGTGGGCTTCTGCTTCCTGGCCAACCAATGGCAGGTAGCCAAGCTGGAGGACAACCCCCTGAGGGAGGGTGGAGACGCTGCCCGGGCCGCCATCACCTTCTCCTTCTTCTCCATCTTCACCTGGGTAGGCTGCTCCTTAGCAACACCTTAGCAACGCCTTCTCCATCTTCACCTTGGTAGGATGCCCCTTAGCAACACCTTCTCCATCTTCACCTGGGTAGGCTACCCCTTAGCAACACCCTAGCAACACCTTCTCCATCTTCACCTGGGTAGGCTGCCCCTTAGCAACACCTTAGCAACACCTTCTCCATCTTCACCTGGGTAGGCTGCCCCTTAGCAACACCTTAGCAACACAATACTGTTGTGGCCTCAGATTGATTGTACACAATGGAATTGTGAACCTAACCAGTGTAGGGTTTAAAGCCCTTTGCCCACTGAATGCGGTGCTGAAGCGGGACTCTTCTTTGCACATTGCCAACAGACTGCCAGTAGATTTGATCCGCCCCACCCACCAGCACGCTCCATACAAGTTGGTCATGATAACCGCTGTACTGCATTAATTGTGCATACATACATGCATACATGCATACTATTACTGTATGTGTTACATACAGTAATAGTATGCATGTTGTAGGACAGTAAACACAATATACAATATATATATATAATCACAAATATATTAACATATGACAACATTTCAGGCTAGCAACAATTATTATTATTATTATTATTATTATTATTATTATTAATATTATTATTTAAATAGGACGTTTAACATGGGAGTGGTTCCAAAGCGGAAACGCTCTGCTTAAGCTACGTGTGCAGTGTGCAAAGGCCTTAACACAGTAGCACAGGTGTCCTTCTGATAGTGTTGGTGTGAGCATACATCTACGAGGAACTGTGTGTGAAAGACACATATCTCTGCATCTAAACTACGTGTATGTGTGTGTTGTTCCACAGGGTGCTCAGACTCTGTTCTCTTTGGAGAAGTTAAAGAATGTGTCGTTTGAAGAGGAATACAGCAAGCTGTTCCCTCCACAGCCTAATCTACCTCTAGTCTAACTCTGCTTAAACTGCGTTAGCTCTGTGCTAAAACTCTGTGCTAAGCTCTGTGCTATAAGTATGTACTAAGCTTTAGGCTAAAGCTCTGTGCTAAGCTCTGTGCTATAAGTATGTACTAAGCTTTAGGCTATAACTCTGTGCTAAGCGCTGTGCTATAAGTATGTACTAAGCTTTAGGCTAAAACTCTGTGCTAAGCTCTGTGCTATAAGTATGTACTAAGCTTTAGGCTATAACTCTTTGCTAACATTGTGCTATTTATCTCTGTGCTAGCTCTGTGATAGCTTCCGATGCTAATGCCTTCCTTCACTAACTTTGTTTTTACAGCACAAACCAGGCCAGCTGCCATTTTGCAACATCCAAGTCATCACAATCGTGATTTTCAGAACTCAATGTTAAAGGTGCTCTCCTCGATTGTGATGCGGCTGTTTATGTTTGAAACGCATCAGTCTACAGCGTCAGGGGGAGGGGTAGAGAACAGTGTGAGACCTACCACTCAACAACAAAGTTAATTTAATGCTACTTTTAACCACAAGCACACAAATTTGGAGGATAGCACTTTTACTTTAAAGAGGTTAACTAGGAGTTTTTTCATGGCCTTATTATTGTTAAAGCAAACATATTTAGGCTGTGGAAGTGAAAAATCTCCATCAAATCTCAGGCTTCCTATTGTTAAAATGAATTGTAGTCTATGGGTAAATGTAATTGTATAAGCTCTGTGTATAGGGACAGTGGTTTTACACTGACAAATCAACCACCTAATTGGACAAGAGAGAAAATGTGTCTTTCTGCTTAGTTATTCAGGCTTGTACAGTAAATGAAGGACTCTGTTTTATGATTAATCCACAGTCTTATGAGTCCTATGTCCTATAGACCTTTCAAATTTGGTATGCACAGTAAAGTGACTGTGAAAGACAGGAGTGACATTATCACAATATCCTATTTTTCGACAGTATTTCATAGTAATAATTAAGACAATAAAGTCTAAAATAAAAATAATGGCAGTGGCCCAGTGGATAGCACTGTGGCCATGGTTCAAACCCCATCTTTATTAATCCCTGAGGGGGAAACATATTTAGGCTGTTAATCCCTGAGGGGGATTAATAAAGTATGATTTCTTAATTGGCTAACAATAGATACATGAAATTGTCTGTCTAAACATACAGTAGTTCAGTTGTCTGCTGGTTCACGGTGTCACCAATCATCATCTAACCCAGCCAGATGAAGATGTCTGTCTGGGTTAAATGTGACAGTATTCTACTGTCTAACAACATTGTGCATGACTTTTAAATGAACAGCACATATGCTATTTTGAAATAACATCTTCCTTCCAGGGCCTTTAAACACCACACATGTAATACCACTGTCTGTGTGTGTGTTATTTGTGCGATATGAGCCACCGTTCTCAGTGCGCGCCTTGGGACACCAGCTATATGCAGCGCTGGGTTTACCCTGGTTTAACGCCAAGAGACAGCTAATTATCTCTGTTCTGGGATGTCAACACGCCGGGGTTTAATTCCCCTTCTTCTTTCCCAGCACTGTCTCAAGTGGCTCGGAGATGGCACTTCTCATTACGGCACCAGACAAAAGATTAATAGCGCTGTTTTCTTCTTCTTCTCCTCTCTTTTTAGTACGCCCTTCTTTGAAAACTAACACGCTTCCACTGACTGGAGCTTCACCAGCCGATTCACCAGCTTCCGCTTGTCTCTATGTTTCCTCTCCTCCCCGGCCGACTGCCAACGTCTCCGCTCTAACACATCTTTTATTCCTCCCCTCCTTTCCTCTTAACTCCCCCCGGCCTTTTCTTTACCTCCCCCCCCCCCCCAAGGCGGTACAGTCCTTCCTGGGCTTCCAGAGGTACAAGCTGGGGGCCGACTCGGCCCTGTTCTCCCAAGACTACGCTGACCCCAGCCTGGACGCCGCGGCGACAGCGGGGGGCAGCGGAGGCCCCTACGCCGCCTTCAGCGGCGGCGAGGACGCGGAGAGCCCCGTGGGACGCGGTAGTGACGGAGCCTTCGACGGCACCGCGGGCTACCAGCGGCAAGACTACTAGCAGGGGTGCTGGGGGGCGATGGAGCCCATCCCATTGTTAGCGGTCGGGGATTAGCGGTGTCTATTTCGTCCTTACATTATTTCCGTGGTAAACACGCTAATGTCAGATTTCAGGAACACAGGATGAGGGGTAGTGGCTGGTGTGTGTGTGTGTGGGGGGGGGGGGGGTCATTACTTTGCTTATATTTGAGGGGCTTGGCTCATATTCTGTCCTTAAATGATTTCCCACGGTAACACGCATGTCCAACTCCAGGAACAGCACCCCCTGCAGGTGTAACGGAGGTCATTATTGCTGCCACCTCGCATAATACAACAGATATCAACAGACAAACACAGCAGCAGTATTTAGTGTTTTGGGGTTGGCGTCACATCGTAATCGCACCCTCGTTTACTGTTTGCTGCGAGCAGGTCGTCCTTCAACTCTCTGCGGACGATGTGAGCTGGGGGACTGTGTAAAAACAATATGATAGTTTGACATGTCAGACAGTATGGTGGGGGAGGATGGAACTTGGTTCAGAGGTCAAAGGGTAAAGGATAAATGGTCACTCACTTCACAATACCCGTGGCCACATTGCCTTCATCTTCTGAGGTCCTTTTAGGGTTTAGGTCAGCTACCTGACTATGATAAGTGTTACAGTAACCACCACATGCACGCACGCAAACACATGCACAGGCTTGCACATACACAAGCACACACTCAGAGCACATCACTATTGAACAGACAACACGCTTGACCTGATAAGATGCCTGGTTAGCCTATGACTGAATGGTGCAGTGTGTGTGTCTGATTTTGTGTGTGGTAAGGAAACATTTTATTTATTTAGTCAAAATTGCTTATGTGTGTGTGTGAGACTGTGTCTCATGTTTGTAGGACAACCTTATTGACTTTTTTTTTATTTTATTTAACAGTTGCCTTAGTGCTGACTGCCAAGTAAAGTTAATCTGACACAGGGCAACACACACACATACACTGTAGTACATGGAGTCACATCTGTAATATGAGTAATAGCTGAATGGTTTTGCCATGAAACCATGACAAACAAACTGATTTCTTCTTCAGTATCCTAATGCTGGCTCACGAGTTACAATGAGGTATCAAAAGAGATTTAGCAAGTTAACTGACAAACATCAATTCTCTGTCATCTATGGAGACAGTTTTAAAAGCTAAAAACTGTACTAAGCACAGACGTGCATTGCTCTAATATCAAAGAATATCTATCTCTATAAATATGTGTACATCTATTATTGAATATATAGCAGTATTTGAAAATATATTGACTTTATTTTAGGGCATTATGCTAGCTCTGTAAAAATTAAAGTAGGTATATACAGTCTTGATTTTTGAGTGTTATTGTGTCAAGATATGTAAAGAGGTGAGCCTTGTTCCTTTTGTTGATTTCAGAGTTCGGAGATGTTTTTATTTTTGGGATAATAATTACAAAAAATACAGCAACAAAAAAATGTGACCAAAGTATTATACACAGTATATCTAATATATCTATATACCCTAGTATAGAAATGTGTGATGTTATTCTGTGCGTTTCAGTAAAAAGCAACATGAGCTTAACAAAAAAACCTGTACAAATGTATGTTTTTGGAGTGTTTAAATTTTAATCAATAAAAGTTAATAATAATGATGGTTGCTTCGGTTTTCTAAGTTACATGGTTGAGTCATCAGAATTCATGTTCACTGCAGCATTTTCGTGTTGTGTTAAAAATAGACCAAATACTCGAATATCATAAACATGTCTGTAATAAATATTTAATTTAGCGAAACATGTTCATATTGACACGATGTCAACATGAATGCGAGCATGGCTTGTCATAATGGCAAACTTAACCTATAGATGAATTAGATGTGAGCGGGAAGGTGCTGATGTCGCTCTCTGAAGGAAGAATGTCTGCATGATTGTTACTAGACGCCTTTAACGGCACATTTGATAAAACCAGTTTGTAAAGTCAAGACGAACGACGTAACGTAGGCTACTGCTTCTAAAAAAGGCAAAATGTTAAATTATAGTCATGCCGCATACATACATCCACAACAGCAGTCAAAGACGTATTCATAATTCACGTCCAACCCGCTTGATGGCGATATTATACAACAATTGACATTTGTGCACTTTTGCAGTAAAATTACATTGATTTATGGGCTTACATCTCAAATAAGAGGTACTACGTGTTAACACCTGATAATTAAAACGCTGACTACGGTGTTTTTAATTAGGCTAGTCTAGTTGTTATGTGAAAAATGCACAATGGCCGCGCAATATTGACGTTCAGGTACGTTGACAGAGTGTTGTGCCGAAATCGTTACCCAAGCTGGAAATGTTTATATGCGTATAGATAGGATTTGTGGAAAACATACAGTTGTTGATCAAATGTTAAACTAACACAAAATATGTTCAGGCTGTAGCGAAGGCAGCAATACACATATAGCTGTCAGAAACCCCATTGGCATTTCTTTATGTGAGTAAATAATTATTTCTGTCACGGGAACAATTGCGGCACGACAGCAAGTCCAAGATGGCTGCTCATCGAGGGAGCCTAATGCAGAGCGTAAGAGAAAAAGAAAACATTCAAGAAGTTCACTGACTTAAATTATTATACATCAGTCTGTATATTAATATTAGGTAGCATCACATGATAATATTCGGACTATACAGTGGAGTAAAATACTATGTTTCCCTTGTACGTTTTACAGCGCTCATGATGCTAATGAAAGCTAATGCTAAAATTGAGAGATATTTTAAAAGCTGAGTTTGTGAATTCACATTGACTAGTGGAGGACTATAACATCGCCAACAAATGTTGACACACAACGAAAGGAAACCCTTTATTTGTGTGCTTTCCATGAATGAGCTATTACAGTGTCGCATGTGATGTCCTGCATTTGTAAATAGCCTAATATATAATGTTAGGTAGTAGGCTATTGGTGCAGGTATTACACTAAAATATTACAAACACGTAACAACAATCTGACATGACTTGTAACTTTTAATCTCCATATGTGGGTCAATACAACTAGGGTTTAACTTTTCAACCAGAAAGTTTTCAGTTACGTTATCGAGCCGTAGTCCCCCAATTAACTGGTCGGTTGGAACATATATCGTTATAATAGCCTATTAGCTATGTATGGGGATGGGTAGAGACGAGTGTGAGGGGCATCTGCACACCACCACTGCTCTTTATTATCAGACTCTATCCAACCAACAATGTTTTTGTAATGCTCGTTTTAACCACAAGGATAATTCCACTCACAAATTGCAGGGTTTACCTTCAACAGAGCAGAGCAGGACAGGGCCTTTGCAATGAGTAATCACTTTTTGAGTGTCTTTTGATCAAATTAAAGTACGTTTTTGAGAAGCAATGTTAGTGAACGGTGGATTAACAACTGCAAGTGAGTAGGCCGGTCCATCTCTATATTGCTGAGGAGAGGTTAGGCCTAATTCATGACATGTCAGTGAGATTAGTTAATATTGATGTACACAAGCTACTACTGTACAGTGGTGGGGTTATCAAGAGTTACTATTTTGGGCAAGGAGCAGCTGCTTTCATCCAAATGCGTTTACAGGTGTACTGCAGTCTGTTAAAGCGGAGGAAGAAAAACAAATGGCACATATTTGCATTTATTCATCCAAATGTAGTTGGCTGGAATTATGCAATCGTCTGGACAAACACCAATACAACTTTAAGGAACAGTTTTTTCCCCTGTCGCTGTCTGTTATATGTGTGTGTGTGCTCTCGTCAAGAGCACAGAAGCAGTACAACATGGCTAACTTTCAGCAACACACGTATAAATACAGCATGCAATATTATTGGTAATTATCATGATGGCAACAACAGAGGTGCGATTGCTCCCTCAGCCAATCACATCTATGCGTCTGTTCCCCATGCTCCCCCCCCCCCCCGCCTCATCCCCTGAAGCAGCAGAACTGGACAGACGCCCTGCCTCTGTGCCAGCTATCTGGGGTCGGCACGGCGCCCAACTGCGTCTACGGCGCTGACGGGAAGGGCACCCAGACGCACCCCAACGAGGACGGCCACTTCAGGTTCAGGTGAGGCTGAACCTGTTGCTTGCTGCCATGGCGACGCTGCTCTAACTCTGCTTGGTGGTCTCAACTGTGGCACCTGACTTTCACCGTTGGGGTTAAACTAACGCTGAACGCCATGACGGCAGGATCGGCACCTTTGCTGATGGGCGGGCTGTAGAGATTTAATCGGGCCTGAAAATTTACAACCCGCCATGGCCCGAGCCACAGTTCTGTCCGAGCCACGACACACGTCTGTGCGAGCCCCGACACAGTTCTGTCTGAGCCCGTCACAGTTCTGGTTGAGCCCCGACACAGTTCTGTCCGAGCCCTGACACACTTCTCTGCGAGCCCGTCACAGTTCTGTCCGAGCCGGGCACACACTCGCATGTGTGTAGCTTTTTGAAGTCCGAGCCCGACATTACAGCCCAAGATTTATTTATTATTGTTTTTTTGGTAGAACCTTCCATGCGCTACTGTACATGCGTATCACTATTGATGGCTCAGAGATCTCAGCTTTAGGTAATGTGACTCATTTAGTGTTAAACCTCATTTTCTGAGTGAATGGTCATGGTATATTGAACCGTGTGTAAATGTACCTCCTCAGCAGAGTCCATGTTCACGTTTCTAAATAGCGATGTACAAGGAATCGGGAAGGGGGATGTTACGGACAGACTGCAATATGGGCCTGTAGTTTTATGGCTGCAACAGATCTCAATGAACTATGACTCAGGTTACTTATAAGTATGCTGCAAATATTTGTATTAAACATTTGTAGTGAATTATTATGTTCACCCTGAACCCGATTAAATATTCCACCCAGCACTTAATGAAAACATTATTTTTGTAATGCTGGTTTAGACCACCAGGGGAGCTACGGACACAAACTGAGCAGTGTACCTTTTTTTTAAATGTTCTTTACATGTTTTTGCAACATCTGTAACCCAGAGCCATGGAAATAAGAGTTGTGCCATCTCCGTTTACTCCAATGGAACGTTTTTTTTTCCACAGCAACGGAGCAAAAAAGTTATGATCTCAAAGTTAGCAAGCGTTGTTGAAGGTAATTTTGCGTTCAAAATATGTTTACACACATTAATGTATTGATGCTGGTGGCCACCCCTTCACCACCTGCAGCCCATCTTCGGAAATGTATTGACTCAACGTGCCACTGATTGGTCAGAGTTGTGTTCCGTCCAATCAGAACGGAGGACGGCTGCTTCCTCTACGGCGTGTTCAATGGCTACGACGGCAGCAGGGTGGCTAACTTCGTCTCCCAGTTTCTGCCTGCCGAGCTGCTCCTGGGCCAGCTCAACCCCAGCCAGACAGATGCAGATGTCCGCAGGATCCTCACACAGGTAGTGTGTGAGTGTGTGTGTATATGTGTCGTTTGTGTGTGTGTGTGTGTGTACACGTGTCGTGAGAGAGAGAGAGAAATATTTTGGTCCAACTATAAATAGTATTTTTTAGAATGTATATTGTATTGTTGTTGTATTTTATTGGATGTGTGTGCGTGCACTCTTCTGGGTGTGGGGCGGGGCCTCCCCACGGCTTGGCAAGCTACATGTTGTGAAAAAGAGACCTC
>JAODUH010004332.1:0-27836 GCA_027564835.1 Typhlichthys subterraneus | reverse complement strand
CCCCCCCCCCCCCCCCCCCCCAATGAGGGACTCAGGCGTCCATCTCTGCACTATCAAAGTGCAGCAGAACCCCTTTGCCCTCCTCACCGCTCAACCACCTGTCCCCGCTCTGAGAATAGTGATTATTCACCAGAATTAGATTTGTTACTTGATGGTTGACTTTCCAGGCTCCTGGGTGTTTTTCTTTTTCAAAACGGAAAAGAAAGGTGAGAAAAATAGACATTTGGTGTATGTGTCTCTTTCCTGGTGGCTTTGTGCACTCTTCAGTTAAGCCTTCAGCTGAAAGATAATGTCATTACAAACCAGTGCCTGTTTACTGTGGGTAGCTTTTGGCATATTTGTGGAAAACAGTTATTACAGTACAATTGCCATTATCAGCTGAGCACAGTGAAGGACAGCTACAGGTTTGTGGCCTTTTCCCTTTTATACAGTTATTGTACTCCAAGCCACAGTACACTGCCATTTGTAAGTTCTTTTATTTTTTAAAGAACATTTTTGTTTGTTAAATTATCATGAAATTGATCAGAAATACACATACACATTGTTAATATTGCAAATGTAAACTAAAATATCTATAGGCATATAGCACAGATACCTATTTTCAGCAACAATCACTGGTATCAATTGGTTTTATTTGGACAAAAATTTTGTTTTTCTACACCAAACAGCATAATTTTTTATTTTTGAGACTTTCAGAAGTATATTTTTCTTTACTGCATTTGAGAATGCTGCAATGATCTAAATAAAAAGTGTGGGCAAATACCATCAGAGATTTGTTCTGTAAACATGTAAGTACCCTATTTTTGACGAATGCACTTAATACCACACACTTTTACTTAAATATTATTAGAATTGGTCAAATGTATTTCTTAAGTACCTTGTTCCACCTTTTTTGTGGTACTATTGAGATTTAAAGATGGGTAAGGAGACTGTTACATGTATGAAAATCTATAATCCCCCACCTTGAAAATTGCAGCCATGACAACCACACTTAAAAAAACAAATGCTGACTAGGGCTGCACGATTAACCGCATCGCAGTCAAAACCGCGATGTGGCATTGTGCAATAATGTAACCGCAAAAGCCTGAGGTTATGTATAAATAATCTTCACGCCCAACGAATACTCGAATCCCAATATTTAAATCGAATACATACCCAACAAACGAATACCCAAATTATGAAATATTTGGGGCCAGCTCTAGACGTTGGTATTGCAGGAGTCGCACTATTCTGTTTCTCCTGCTATCTCTCAGGCGGCCAACAATTCGTCAAATGAAATCCTACAGATCAAGTTGTGAGGCAGTCTCACTGGGTGTCCCTCAAGGCTCTGTCCTGGGTCTTCTGCTGTTCTTCAAATACCTCCTACCCTTGGGCACGATCATGAGACATCACATTGTTGACTTCCAGTGTTACGCTGACGACACCCAGCTTTACATCTCTACCAAACCCACCTCAACACTCCCACCCATCTCCCTCACCAACTGCCTTCAGGACAATCCGAATTGGATGACTCTAAACGCCCTCAAACCTCTGTCTAACAGCAGTTAGACAGAGGTTCTGCTCATTGTCCAAATCCACTCTCTCCACACAACAAAACCCTAGCCAAACATTACTGGTCTTCCCATTTCACTGTGAACCACTGCCAAAAGTCTTGGTGTGACATTTGATAAATCTCTATCATTTGAATAACACACATAAATACCATCACTTCTTCCACCTCCGAAACATATCCAGACTTTCCTAGTCCTTCACTTTCCCAGTCAAGCACTGAAACTGTCATCCACGCCTATGTCTTGGATTACTGCAACCCTCTGTATTCTCTGGCGTTCCCACCAAATTCATCAATCGACTCCAATTAATACAGAACTCTGCTTCCAGAATTCTCACAAACAAAAGGTAAGCAGATTACATCACTCCAATTCGGATTCAACTTCATTGGGTTCCTGTACAATTCCGTAGACTCTTCTCCTCACATACCTTGTGTGTGTGTGTGTGTGTGTGTAAGAGTGAAGGCACTGTGTGCATAGTTGTTGGGTATCCTCAGGCTCTGTGCTTCCACTGGCCTATTCCTTTCACGTGTGCCTCATTACAGATGTACCTATTTTTAGCCCAGTGTGATTGAAATAGTGTCACAGGGGAGTGGAGGGTAGTGAACACACACAGTGATAGTGAACACACACAGCTGAATGTACAGTAACTGACTCTGAGTCAGTTACTGTACATTGATCGGAGTATTGCTATGTTGTTTGAGACCTACAGTACCAGTCAAACGTTTGGACACATCTTCCCATTTCAATTTTCTTTATTTGCATAATCTTCTAGTGTAGCTTATTAGTGAAGACATCAAAACTATGAAGGGACACACATGGAATTATGTAGTAAACAAAAAAAGTGTGAAATAAACCAGAATGTTATATATTTTAGATTTTTCAAAAGTAGCCACCTTTTGCTCTTGGAATTCTCTCACTCAGCTTCATGAGGTAGTCCTCATAGTTTGCTTTGTTCCTTCATAGTTTTTATGTCTTCAATAATAATGTACACTGTAGAAGATAATGCCAATAAAGAAAAAAAATTGAATGTGAAGGTGTCCAAGCTTTTGACTGTTACTGTATTTTAGGTGACATTGTGATTCTGAGCTGTTCACGAAGTCATTATCTTCTTTTTTTTTTTTTCTTTTTTTATTATCTTCTTAAAGCTTGCATTGGGTGTCTCATTGCAAACTGTTTGCCATAATTTATTACTGTACATTTCTGGGAAACGTCATTACAGGAAATTGAAAGAATGGCACGTAGCAACATGTATCAACCACAAAAAGCAATAGATTTGAGTGGAAACTGTAATTGTCTTTTGTAATGATGTAACCAGAGTCTCTTAAACTAAATTCAGATTTGCATTGTACTGCCATAACTTTTTCTGGGAAGCAATATAGAGCTGATTGTCTTCTCTTCATCGCCAAATCAAAATGAAACACTGTCGAAATAGTAGTGGGAAAACATATCAATATAGGGGTGGGAATCACCAGAGGCCCCACGATACAATATTATCACGATACTTATGCCAGGATACAATATTGTTGCGATTTTATAAAATATTGCATTATTCTGTGATATTTTGCAATTTAGTATTTTTCCAACTTCTAATTATGTCCCCAAAGGAAAACTGTCAACATCTGTTTGTTCATCTCACATAAATTATATTGCTGCAAAATGTGATTGTCAAGCCGACTGACATGAACATGTAATAAATATTGTATATTGTGCAATTTATATAATGAAATTACGATAGTTATCGTCCGTGTTTTTTCCCCACCCCTAGTATCTGTGTGCCCCAGTATGAGCTCCAGTGTGCAGTATGAGCCCCAGTATAAGCTCCAGTGTGCAGTATGAGCTAGAGTATAAGCTCCAGTGTGCAGTATGAGCCCCAGTATAAGCTCCAGTGTGCAGTATGAGCTAGAGTATAAGCAAATCAGCCCCCTTGCATTACAGCAAGGGTGTGTGTGTATGTATTTGTTAATGGCATAATGTGGCTCGTATTGCTTAGCCTCATTAGCCTAATGCTGTCATATCCCAAATGTGTTAATACATACGGTAGTATGAATAATGTCTTTGCTTCCTCAGAGCTTATAGTACAGTCAACATCAGGCTAGTAGCCTCAGTGAATCACCCTCACCCCCATAATATAATAATAATGGAAAAGAAAAGAACTGGCAAAAAATGAGTTGCGGCCGTCGCCGCAGCAACTGCCTCCATCAGCAGTCTGTAGAAGGAATGATGCAGGCTTGTCCAGAAGGCCGCCTTCACCCCGCCTCAGCCTGTTGCCTTAGTCAGCTCTGGCCCCGACACTGCTATAGCCTAGCTGTCGCTTTTATAGAGAGAGAGAGTGTGTATGTGTGTGTGTGTGCGCACATCCTTTCCCCAACTTCCCCATTCTTCCTCCCGTTGCTGTACCGTTATGGAAGAGCCATGTCAGGGCTTGCTAGTCTTTTTGAACACACACGCAGACACACACACACTTCTCTTTCAGCCGTTCTTCCTCTGCCATTTCCATTACACTTCTGCTGTATTGCATTGTTCCTGTTCATTATTTTACCGTATCAACCTCCCAACGCATTCCTTCTCGACGCGGCCGCCCGTCATCTCTAAACCCATTCTCATACAGACGTTCCTCTAAAGCACAAATAGAGGATCATCCCAAGACACGTACATCTACAGCTGCAGCAGCTGTTGCATTTGTGTTTTATCTTTTCCAAAGGAATCCAGTGTGAAATCAATGGCACACACTTCTAGTTTATGTAGTATACTGTATCTTCTCCTTCTGTCCCCAGACACTGGAGGCCGTGCTGAGTTTCAAGTACTCAGGCGGGGCCGGCAAGGTGGAGGGCTACTACCGTGAGCTGTCTCTGGGGGTCCACGTGGACATGGAGCCCTCTGTGTTCTTCACTCGGGTCAGCGCGCTCCCAGCCACCAGGTACCTATAGTGTTTGCATGATAATGCACGCACGCACGCACATTTGCTGCAGTTGCTCACGAAAGCCCTCCTCAATGTGTTTTATTTGCTGTCGTATGGCAGAATGCAGCAGTCTTAACTGCTATTTATGTGTAATACAGTCAAAACACTCACTATATAAACCCAGACTTTATGCATGAAAAATGCAATTCCTTGATTTAAACAGAACTAATAACAGCACTAATAACAGCAATATAGCCATATATGCTTTCAAAGTATTTATCTTTATACATTGAGTTGGATGTACAGTCAAACCTATTTGAAATCAAATGGAAAAAGAACAGTAATTATGATGTGGGCTAATTTGGCCATGTTCTGAGATAGATTGTGAACATGCACTGAGTACACAATCAGTTAAATATTAGCTTGATGAGGCGTGAGCTCATCAGAAGAAAAAAAGAGTAGAAGTTGGTTATTAATCAGTCACTCAATGCAATGCATGTAAACATGCGGTATTACACAGTGTTGTGTGCTGAGATTGCAATAAAGTCTATAAGAACTAAAAACAAAACGATAGCAGATTAAACACAATTAATTGAGCGGTGACTAAATTAGGTTGTTTTTTTGTGGACCTCTTGATTCTTTCATTGGTCTGCAGATAGACGATAGATGGATAAACGATGAGCATCCTTTACAAGGTTATTTAAGTCGCCTAACTGGTGAGAAACGCCTGCTCTTCCTCTCCATATTGCCTGACAGGCCAGCAGAGCGTGGTCTTTCTACCTGGATTCAGTTAATGGACATATTGCTCAGTGGGGACCCACAGGGGTCCCAAAGAGGACTCCAGGCCTCTGAGCAGGCCCTTAATGTTACTGCAGCCTGAAGAGCCAAGATGATGATATTCCCACTGATGGGGCAGGTACAGGCAGTGGCAGAAGTGAATGATATCATACTCACTCATTGTGTCAATCAAATGCTCTCACTCTATCCCTGTGTGTATGTACAGTTGTGTGTGCGTGTGTGTGTGTGTGTGGCAGGGAGACAGATCATAGCCCAGTAATGGCCACTTGAGGTGAATCATTAGCTGTAATAATATCTGCAGTTTGAGCCATCCATCTTGGCCCAGCGCTGACACATCCGCTGTCCTCTGCCATCTCACCCTCACTATCACCCAGTGTCAGCCCCCCACACCCACCGAAGGTTGTCTCTACCAAATATTATCCATGACTCAGCAGAAGATTCGAGCAAATCGCTGAAATCTCATATAGGAAAATAGTCTGAGAATACAAATGTCTGTTGATCTTATACACATATATATAACCCTATTATATATATATATATATATATATATATACATACAGTATATATATACATACACACACACATATATATTAATGAGCGAGAATTGCCGCAGTGTAGTTCTAACTGCCTGGGAAGTCTGTTAAAGGTATTGTCAGCTTCTGCAAGCTAAATGTAAGATAATACACTTTTTGTCAAATATCTCCTCGCATTTCGCTATCTTACTGTTCTTTACTGTGAGGCAGTGCCGCGGAGGACCGCAGAGCAATACTGTTTTGATTTGAGCTCGAAGTTATGCGTTTTCGAGTTAATGACTCTGCCTTTAATTGCTTCATGCTGAGTGAGATCTAAGCTATAGAATGTCTGCATTTGTTTCCTCCACTGTTCTTTCTCTGCCTCACACATACACCACCACCCCCCCCCCCCACCCCCCACCCCACCCCCGCTTTAACTGAGAGCAAAGCGGAGGTTACCACTACAGTAATAAATATCCAGTGATGCAATTTGGTTTGACAGAGGAGCATTACTAAGGCAAGTCTTAATGTCCTCTATACACACTTAAATGACGTGATATCATTTGACTTATCCTATTCAGTACTGATATGACATTGGAGCAGAGATGGTTTCCATCAGCCACACATGATACGTGCTATGCTGTGTTAGCATCCTTTTTAAGAGATGTCATGCACCAGAAGCTAGGTTCCCCTGCCAGACCACACCAGAGGCCTGCCTCAGAGCTCGGCCTCTACATAAGGCGACAGGTCTATTAAGATGATATAGAGCCAGCGTTTGTGTGACACACTCGGTGATCCATACGTTTAACAGTGACCTGTTAAAATCGCATACACTAAGCGCTGTTTTAACCTGCTCAAATCCATTTTCCTTGAGAAGGGAAGGGGGGGGGCGAAGGACTTTGTATTGTGCGCGCACTAATTGCGTCTTTTTTTTGCTTTGAGAGCTGTGCAGACAAAGTGCATGTTCTTTAGAAAACCCCTTGCATACATGTTGCTTCTGACCACATGGCACAGTTGACTTAACACTGCCATAACTGCACCGTATGTGTTTGCTCATATAGTTCCGGATTTTATCTATCGTGTACTGTGTAAGTGACTTCTTTGTTCCACATTTTAAATATTTAGCCTTGTTTCACATACACCACATTTGAATTCATGACTGCTGTTTTCATTTTTTTATTTAAATTTGATTATATGTTGCCTACTTTCCATTATGCCATTACCTTCCATTACGTTTCTGATGGGGAAAAATGGTTTTGATACTGGAATGACACATTGGCTGTAACTACATTATGTTAAAAAGAGTAGTTGGCAGCTGTCTTCCAATGCAGGTATATTAGTTGAGATTATGGTCTATTTCTGGTGCCCGTATCTAAAAGTAGCCCAGCATGCACCACCTTAAATCTAGCTGTGCTAATTAAGGCCATTGCATCTGGTGTGCTGGGGAACATGTCACGTATTGTGCCGGAGAAGCGCTGCAAGATCAGCACTTATTGATTGGGGAGCCACAGGGCTGGCTAGCTGGCGGCCCTCGTTCCATTGATCTCCGTTGCCTTTTTGCCTTCTCCCGGGGCATGTGCCGTGTTTAACCTGCCGCTCCCTTCCCAATAGCCACGTCTCCGCAAGCCACTGAAGTCCGCCAGCACTCGTGACCACAAGGCAACAGGCCTCAGTACAGTGGCTGCACACGTAGGAACAACCCAAGCTCCATTGCCTTTCCACGCTCTTATCTCAACATCATGTTTTCCACCTCCAGCGTCACGGAAAACGTCTGTCCCCCCTTGTAAGTAGCTGAGCAGGGCTTACCATCTCCTTGGTTACAATTAATTTGCAGTTACACAGGGAGGGAGATGATCCTCCTCGTATCTAATTGGTACATGCTGGCCAGGCCGACAATGTATACAAAGCGCACGCACCCGTGCACACGCACGCACCTCACTTCCCTGCTTATTTTGAGTTTCTTTAAATGTATACACAAGGCAGACATAGCAATACTAGAATAATGAATGATTTATGTCACGCCCTACGATCCGATTAGCAGGCTCGGTGTTCACTTTGAAACAACAAAGGTATCTTTCAGCTCTGCCTGACTCATACTGCTCTTGGAGAGGAATTTTAAAAATTCACAGACCAAAATGGAGACAAATAGTTTTTAAACCCTATTGGTTGCGCGTTGAATAATTGATTCATCTTAGACTTTTACGGCTGGTGCTATAGCACAGTGGGATATATAAAAAAGAAAAATGATACAGAGCTATAGTCATGCTGGATTCACTACTACATAGTTCTGCAGAAAAACAACTACAGTACTCCTTCCTAGTTCTAAAAGCAGTGTTAGCCCCCGGACCCTATTTAAATCCACAGCTCTAGCAGACCAGATGCCATGAATACAGTGTTTGTCTTTTTGCCTCTGCCTGTACCACCAGCTTATCGGTACTTAATGCAGAAAGAATGCTCTTGTGTTTCCTAAGTTTAGTCTTCCTGTTTTTGGCCTGATTAATCACCTGCGCAAAATGCTCTGGCCTATAAATCAGTACCTTGCTTGGCCCACCCAATATAACGACAAGAGAGACATGGGTAGCCATTGGATAATTATGCTCCTTTAATTGCCCAGGCAGTTTATTAGAGACTCAGACAAGCTGAACTTAAGCCCCCATTAACCTTGAGATATAGGAAGGAGGAAGGCAGGCAATACCTACCCTCTGGAAAATTGCATGACCTGGGGGAAAAGGTTGACTGCCTTTTAGTTTAGCCAAGACCTCCACAGCGGATGAGCTATTGGTTTTTAGATCACCCCCTGCTTCTGTGTGTTGCGCTGTGGCACTTTGTGGACTGGTGGATGGGTGTTGTTCGAGCTGAAGGGGGTGCATTCAAAGCAAGATGAAAGAGTCACAGGGCTCTCTTAGTTTGCAAGCAGCAGTGTTGATGAGCCACCATCCCCTGTTGTGCCAATATCACCTGCCTTGCAAATGGCCTTTTCTTTCTTGCCTTTGCTAAAATATCATGCCGGCGTACATGTCCACTTTAAAGGCATATGTACTTTGTGAAAATGCCTATAACTTCCATAGAAAAGAAGCTGGGTTTGGACTTGTGTGCTATAGAACATAGTGTAGCAAGCTAGCCCAGAATAATGATCCCCAACATTCTCTGCCAGTGCTATTCCTATAACGGCACAGCTCATGGCACTGCAGGTTTGAGTCATTTTGCTGTTTGTGCTTTGTGTTGGCTTTGACCATGCCTTTCATCTATCATTACAGAGAGAGAGGGGGGGAAACAGATACTTCAAGTTAAAATTAACCTTTGAAAATGGGAGCGTCGTCTCCCCTGGCTTGATCTAAATCGCAAATTGTCCCTCTTAGGATCTGCATGAGAAAAGCAGGGACAGGGATGATGTGCAGATGGGCGTCTGCAGGCGGGCCTGTGGTCCTGATGAAAGCACCGGCGCCTTTTGATGTTATGACGAGGACTGATGGCTACTTCACACTGCGTCTTCTCTTCAGCTCATGTTTGGTGTACTGTATATGCGTACGCGTCTGTGTGTTTTGTGTGTGTGTTCACAAAATGCATTGACGGCCGTGGAGATGGAATTCAGCAAATCCTGAAGTTTAACTGTATAATCAGCATAGCCATCCTAGATTGTGATAAATAATAGCCTCTGTATGGTTCACGCAGGCACGCACGCCTGGGTCATAATATCTACACTGGCCTTAACTCTCAGGCGGTGAAAAAACAATTTCCCTTTGGAATAAATACGGCAGTAGGACTTAAAGCTGCAGTCCACCTGTAATCCAATGTACTTTATTCACTTACTTTATTCATTCAGACAGCCGGTGTAAATTAGCCATAACTACATGCTGAATCGTTACGGTGGCACACCACAAACACCATCTTATAAAGAAATGACTGCAGTAAAAAGAAAAAAAAAATCTATAATAAGAGAGACCGCAGCTTTGAACAGTCAAATGTGTTTTTCAGTCTGACCACAGATGTGTAGAGGCTGAATTACTGTGGCCCTGTCTGTCCACAGCACCCGCCAATGCCATCTGCTGCTGGACATCTTTAACTCCACCGAACATGAGCTCACAGTCAGTGCCAAGAACAACCAGGACCTTGTTCTGCATGCCAGCGAGTGCCAGAGGTATGAGGGAAGCCGTACATCCATTCTACACCCTCCATTCCAGAGTGTACAGGGAATGTATTGAATTGAAAGTAATCATTTTTTAATAGGATTCACTTTAAAACAAAGTATGGACACATTTGCAAGGTAAACAATGTGATAAGTAAGAACCTTCACTGGAAGCAGTGCAACAATGTGGAGATATTTGTTCAGAAACCTGTCCAGGTCCACAGCTCAGGGAAGGTGCTAGCTTTCCCTGCTCATTCCACGCATTGCACCGCTGGAAAAGTGGCAAATTCATGTCACTGTATGGGACTCATGAGGTGACTCTCTGGCTTTCCCCCAGTTGGGGCCAGGGCTGTGTGGGAGAATGGTCTCTAATTCTGACATAAATATGCCTTCTGGGGCACGGGGTTTAGTGGCATTTAGTGCCACCTACATTGTCCACTGGTCAGAGTACAGCAGGTCACTTTTTTTCTAGGCTATCTAAATAGTTTTTTTGAATATCCTCGTTTTCTCCATTCCACATTTTTACAAGTTTGTCTTGGTAGTGGCTATACTTGTTTAGCAGGGAACTGTGCAATTTCACTTCTACTGAACAAACAAGAAATAAAAGGCAAATTGGTGGTTGTGGACTTGAAAATAACTCTCCTAAAAAAACAGCTTTGGGTGCGACAGAAGTTAACGTAAATGATGCAATATAGTACCAGTTTTATTCAAATTTAGTAGAAGAGCAAAGGCTTTTCTCAATGGAAATATGTTTTCACTCTTCTACTGACTTTTACTGCAAGAGTGGATTTAACAACAGGCTTTGCTGGTTCACAGTTTCATCCAATCACATGAAACATATTTTTTGAAAGCACCTGCCGTTTTAAAACCGTTTCATTGGACTGCTCCCCAGATGGATGTGTTTAACAGACACAGATATCTGGCATGTCAGCATAATGTAAAGCAGGATGGATGATACACAGGTAGAACATGCATACATGATATTGTAGGAAACCTACAGTATAGTACTGATTGTCATGAGTTTTGATGGCATTATTATTAGATGTAACAACTTTTCTTTTTTGATTTTATGAAAATGTGTAATTACAAATGTGTAGATAACTACGTAGTTCCCAGACTGATAAAACAGAGCAAATCATAGCCAGAGCTTGCAATACCAGGATGGTTTTAAACAGGAAGAATCCATTTTGATATAGCTAGTATAGTTAGTATGGCAGATGTAATGGAAACCTTATTGTTTATTGATTTACAACTGCATTGTAAAGAAATGCATGAATAATATATTTAAAGAAATATAATTGTTAGAAGTGAAAATCAAATTGCTCATATCAGTTATGTGAATGAAGTCATACCATATTTAAGGTATGACTTTAGCTCTTAGCAGCAAAAGAGTAATTTTCCAAATGATTTACTTTTGTTTTTATTTATCTTCACCAATCAGACCACCTGTGCATTATACATTTCACCAATGATAGGAATCATTATATTCTCACACACAACTACATGAATGCTTAGAAACAACTTTCAGGACAGATGTAATACAGAATATTGCAGTTGCTTTGCCTGATATTTATATTTAATGTAAAGTCTAATGTTGTGTGTCTTACTTTTTAAAATGTTTACTGCATAATATTTAATATTAAGAGCAGGGTTTCTATCTATTTTATAGTACAACTGCAGTTAAATACAGGGTTGCGTAGAATATTTATTTTCTGCTTCGACAGAATTTTATTACCCCTTTTAAAAAATAATGTTTTTATTATTTTTTGTTTTTGTTACCTTGCGTTGAGTCCTGACAGGTACAAGTTGGTTATGAGATTTACTGAACCACGTGTATAGATGTATTGAATTGGCATATTTGATGATGTCCTTCATTTGTTAGCTAAACATACATAAATAACACACACACAGTAAACTATGCATCAGACTGGGTCCTTGTGCACACACACACATGCACGCACGCACACATCTCCGTCTGCGGAAACATATTGTGCTTGTCTCTCCGACACATCCTCTCTCAAAGTCAGATGGCTCTGTCACTTTGTATTTTTCTCGCCTCTTATGATGAATGAGGTGTCAGGTGCAAGATGTATTCTGGAGTCTTCAGCCAGTACTCCTGAAGCTAAGGCTCAATCCAGCGACCGCACAAATCACTCCGTCACTCAGTTGGGCTACAGTCTCAAAACCAAACGCCTTTTTTAATTGATTCTGTGGAGCTTTTTGTAGGCTACACAGACTGAAAGGGGAAGCACACACAATATTTTTCACAAAGAGGAAACATTGGACACAGACCAATATATTTACAGTATTTTCCACATTGCAAATGAACATGCAAATTATATTTCGAAGGGTTTTGTTTATATTGTCAAGTGCACACCAGCTACGCAGTTAAAAACTGGTTAATTTGTCAATGAAAATGTTTTTTAATTCAACATATTGCGAAGCATCATCTTCACAATAACTGCGTCTAATATTATTATCAAAATACGGTAAATGTTGTTCGATGTGGCTTGGGCACAGTTGAATCACAGTCATGTATGGATAGGTACTCAAAATCGGAATTTGTGTGTCTGTTTCCCATTGAGGTACACCCATGGTAGAACAAGCAGGTGCTTTCATCTTCTCCCATAATTCAGGGACATTTCTTTTACGATGTCTTTACTCCGTCTCGGATGTGTATAGGGAGTATTTTCTCCGTCCTTTCTTTATTTTCAGTTTCCATTGGAAATGACCCCTCTACGGTCTCACCGGTGCCTCTTTTTATTGTAGCAGCCCTGCAGACTAACCAAGTGCAGGTCATGTTTATTTATCGTGTTGGCTGGGATGTTTTGTCTAATTACTAGGTAATCTAGCATAACATTATTGTCAGACAAATGACAACGACAATCTCGCAAACTTTCAATCATTTGAGGAGGACTTGTCACAATGTGTAGAAAATAATTGTATAAATCAAAGAAATAAAGCAAAATAGTGTAATGTCAAATAAACACCTCTAAACACCAATTTTCTCTTCCCCAAGATGTTTATTATGAATATTATCTTAATTTTTTCGCTATCGTGCTGTTATGTATTTGTGGTTTTCACCATTTATTACATAACATTGATCAAGCCTATATATTAAAACAGTGTGCAAATAAACCTTGTCAATTTAAATGTGACTCTGCTTCATGTCTGAGATGATGGCAAAACAAATGTTTTTCGATATGTTCTGATAAATAAGAGAAACCTGATTTAAACTTTCCCCATATTAATAGATGGGTAAAAAAAAGCTTTATAATTTCTTCCAAACAACCCTAGTGCTTCTCTGTGGATCCTATAAGGGTTCTTCTCTTATACAGCTGTCTACTGTATAAATACAGTTTTGTGTATGAGATCTCTTTCATGCAGGTTTCCTTTCTGCTCTTCAGTCAGTCCGTGATACCTTCCACTGACAACGTGGCTGAACTCAATCACCTTTCCCCAGGCACCATACAAACAACCCTGCCGAGCCGCTTCCATTTCATATTAACAGCGCATTACTACTTCTGAATGAAAATCCGTCCACAAAGATGGCCTAAATATTAATACTTTGACATGGCACTCATAGGGTTATTCCACTGGCACATTTGGCCCCGTCGAGCCAAATGCGCCGTGACGTTATGGGCTGTGTCATCATTTCAATAATGCAATCCTGGCGTGGCTGACAGAGAAACGGTCCGCCGGTGCGACACGCAATAGGAAGGCTAGGCCTAGGCTTTCAGCATTTCTCTTAATTAGGCTACTGTCTGTTTTCTTTCTTTGAAGATCGGCCGGGTAGCCTAGTCGCAAAGAATGGAGTGTAGGCTGAACTAACAACCAGAAACTCACGGGAAGTTCAAGCCATAGAAAAACATGCATTTTAAGCAAGGCATAGTTGCCACTTGCCAGTCATTCGAGGATGTGTTACAAGTTAAATATTGCCTATTAGCTTGCAAAACCATGTTTACAAATCGCTCCACAAATCTCACTGTTGGACAGTGCAATAATAAAGGAGCCTAAAGAGCATTAAATAGATAAAATGTGATTTAATCAAACACGTCAGTGTTAGGGTTAGAGTTAGGGTTAGGTTTAGAGTTAGGGTTAGGGTTAGAGGTTAAAGTTAAAGACACCTTCAAGCGGTATGCCCGGTTGTAATGGAAATGCAATGTAATGGGAACGTTCAACCACGCTGGGCTGACCGTGCAGAGTCATGCAGTGATGATGCCAATGGAAAAGGGCCATCAGTGTGCTAGAATCCTTATGACATTGATTTTCATTCTGATATAATTACTCATAAATGATATATTGCTGGTATAATATTCTTCAGTGTAAATTCATGTTAACTGACTCACTAATGAAGCACTTTCTGCCTATTAATAGTATTGTTATATTGTTGTGGTCCTGGTGTGCTCTTTCTCATTGAGGTCATGTGATGACTCCTATTGTCAGAAGCCCCAGCAGCAGAGCCTACTGTAGCTTCAGCATGCGTCACCACCACAGCTGTGTCTCCTAGGGGAACTCAACAGTGCTTAGGGGGTTTATATCTCGTCATAGAATCACCAGCTACCCCCCACCCCTACACACACACGCTTCTAACGCATATAATAACCCTTTATCATTGTGTCCTGAAGGCTTGCATCCTGAAACAGTAGATATGCCCCATTTAATAGGACAGACAGTTGACGAGCATTGCTATTATCATTTTTTCAAAATATTAATATATCTGCATATGAATACAACATATGTAGGCAACGGCACAAGAAGCATCCTGGTTTTTGTTTCTAGCTGGTTCATTGTTCTTTGAATAGTATTGACCAATCACATTTGAGTGAATTGGAACACATTGACCAAAATGCTGTCTTGTTTTTTTTTTTCTTCTTTTTTTTACAAATGTATCTCTGTATATGCACATTTGCATTTGCACGTTTGTGCCAAACTCAACTGCAATTAATTTCAAGTATAAAAAAATACTGTAAATGGGCAAACCCTCCCACCCATAGGTTTTCTGAAGAGCTGGTTTGAGGCTCAAGCTGTGCTGGCTCTTGTCGTCACTATTTTGCGTAACTAACTGCAGATTTTTGCACTTCCGCATTGGATTAATTTCTCAGCAACGGAGTTGGTCACTTCAAGTTGCTATCGGACTGCACTGTATATCCGTTTGCTATACTGGAACCTAGAAATATTGTACAACTTCCAGCATTAATAGTGTGTTAACAAAACATTCCCCACACCCATCTAAAAATGATAAATATTGGAATGCCAGATTATTTCCCTTTTTAAATGATGCCACATTAGTAAGGAACCTGAATTTGTGGGTTGAGCAGCAGAGCTAAGTATATGTGGGTTGCTTCCATTAAAAATTGTTCCAAATCTTCTGTGACAATGACAAACAGCTTTTCTTTGCTGTTGACTCATGTTTGGTGGATTGGATGATTGAAGTCTGAAGAAACTAAATTGGCATTGGCAATGTAACAATGTATTCATTTAACAAATGGTGTGTAAGAACCATACACAACCACAACAGGCTGGCATCCTCCTCTTCATGCTGGTCACCAGCCTGGCCACACACTGCTGTGGGATGGCATCCCATTCTTCAACCAGCATTTGTCGCAAGAGAGCCAACAGGGTTGTGTTGGTCACTTAAGCAATAACACACAAGAGGGGAGCGCGTTAGACTGAATAGCCGCATGGATACTCACAGCCGTCGTTTACTTCCCAGTGGTAAAGCTCTAAATGTATACTGTGGTTAAGGTGTGTATGTGCCCTTTTGAGATTGGCTGCTTGGGCAGTGCGACACAGCGCCTTGCGCTGACAAGTGGAGCATATTTAACATTTTGTGTGTTAGAAAAACGCAAAGCATGGCGCAAGACAAGCGCACATGCCAGGCTCACCGTACCATATGAAAACAATGGCTTTGCTGGCGACACGTTTCTGTGAGGGCCTTACTGTGCCCTCCTGGAATTACCTTTTTTTTTTTTTTTTTTTTTGGCACAGTAGCAGAGTCCATAATATATAAAATATCAGATACCTGGGACCCTCCACTTGCCGTCTGTTTAGAGCATGTGTTCTAAGCGTGAAATGAACAATATCGGGTCTAATGAAAGCATGTGAGCCATGTATCCACTGAGGAACAGTCGAGGCGAAGACTGGTGTTTTTGACAAACATGAGAGCCGACTGCTGATATGCACAGCTGATGAAAACCCACTAAGATGGGTCTGTTCGCTGTCATGTTTTTGCATGTATTTCTTGTTTCAGAATTTTCTTTATATTGAGTTTTTCTTCCTTTTTAGTAGATGCACTGAAATACAACAAGCTTTTACCTACAGTAGGGACATATTTGTAGTGGGATAAAACAATATATGTTCTTTGGGGACTTATGTACACCCGTCTGACCCTGGCAATGGCCGATTTTCAGTCTGTGTGATAATCTTTTTATTTACTATTTATTTTTGTATTTTTTTCCTACTCATTCTTCCAGTTATGAAAGTGAATTTATAAATGCATAACCGCCTGAAAATGTAATCACAGAGAGGGAGAACACACTGCCGATGTTTCTTTAAATAACCCATGACTAGTGAAAGACACTGTAGTGATTCAAGCATGTTTTGGCTGCTGGTATTTACACATGCATTGCCTTGTGCGGTCAACACAGGCTATTATTGAAATCACATCCCTGCAAGTCAGCTGTACTCATGTATGCAAGATGCTGTAACATTGTGTTTTACTCTCACAGATCAGACAATGCTGTAGGCTGCCGTTGGATTATCCCGCTCACTAAATACCAGCGTAATGGAGCATATTATTCACATAGCGTCCATCTTTTAACAGCAGAGGTACAAAACAAAATTTGTATCAACCTTCATAATAATCCAGAAAGCCTCAATTTAGATGAGCAAAATTGCATTAGTAAGTTTGCTACACGTGCATGTCATTAAGTAACTTTAGCAATGCGGTAATTGGCTGTAAAGATACTGTCGTTAGCTGTAGCACGTACTGTACCATGTTGAAGAGAAGCTGCTGTTTTCTGCTGCTGCCGGTGGTAACCGACGGTTACACGGAGTCAGCCGCAGTCTAAAAATAGCTCGCTGCGCTCTCCTGCCTCCGCACAAGCCTCCGCAGAGCAAATAAGCCTCGCACGTGAGCTAAAAATAGCCTCCGTTCCTGCAAGAAAACAACCGCGGCGCGCGCGCACACACACACACAGTCAGCTTTTCCCCTGTGGAATAACACTATTAGTAGCTCAGAGAAGCTAACACGCTGTGAGAAAATGCTGTTTATTTCTGAATTTACTTTTGAACCTCTCCTATTCCCACTATAAGGATTAATTTGCCTTGCCCCTCCCATCCCTGTTCAAGTATGAATGTGTATGTGTGTGTATTGTAATTGCATTTATGTGATTTGAACAAAATGGATTTTGTCACAGCGACCTTCACAGAACTCTGTGATGCGGCAGGTGGCAGTTAAGGTCAGAGGCTTTGGTGTGATAGGGATCCCATACACTATAATGTGGTTATCATGGTACTCATGGTCTGAGGCAATGCAGCATTTAATTAGGGAGGTGTCACTTAACCGTGCCTGGATCATCCCAGGGTGATATTAGTTCTGCCATTAAACAGGCCTCGCTGCTAAAAGTGACTGGGGGCTGGCAGTAATTACCAGTGCAGTGTCAGAACACATCACAGCTGCTTTTTTCTTCTTTTTTTCCTCACATACAAACTAAAGATAATATTGAATGCCATAGGTCAAAGTTTGCTTTTGAGAGAACCTAGAGAATATGCAGGTACAAACACCACCGTGTTATTTAGTTGTAGGTGCAGGTATGTAAAGTGGACATTCCATACCCCTTTTCACGTGTTGACACCAGTGTTGCCAACTTGGCGACTGTCGCTAGATTTAGGGCCTTTTCAGACACTCTTAGTGACTTTATTTCTAAAAAGTGACCAGCGACATATTTAGCATCTTATTCAGACCGGGGAATAGGCGAGAATTTAGTAATGTATTCTCATGTGCTGCTTAGCGTAATCACAGTCCAACAGCGCTGGATTCTCCTCCTCTCCTCCTCTCCTCTTGTGCCGTGTTCAGGCAGTCAGTAACGTATATGTGTGGGGGGGCTGTGTTGTATTGAGTTTCAGATTAATACGCGATGACACCATCAATATGCAAATGAGGGCATGACGTCATCTGGTGACTTCTAGCGACTTTTGGATCTAGTGCTAGCTAATTTTGGAGCTAGTGCTAGCTACATTCATTGGGAAAGCATTGGCAACACTGGTTGACACAGTTGCTTGAGGTCTCAATGCAATTTAGGCGAAAATACCACAATATTATGCAAATGTTTAATCTGTTAATTACTGTCTGTTTTCAGTGACAGTTGCTTTAAATCCAACAAGCCACTGTTCGTCCCACCCCGTCTTCCACTCGGTGTGCTGACGTGAGGCTACGGCTGCTTTGCTCTGACTGCTACTCAGACACGTCGTGCAACAAGGTTTGAACCACAGTGTTTTCAAGGTGTTAATGTTGCGCGTTAAATCCATTCAGACTGAAAGGATACCGGAGGCATAATGGGGTTCATAAGACATAGGACAGACTATCTTTACTATCTTTGCTATTATTAAGGACATTAAGTTATGTGCACGATATAACGTTGATCCAGATAAAAGCAGCTGTAATTTGCCCTCCCATTAACTGCAATCACTTTTTGACGGGATGCATTTTTAATATGACACCTGTGTAATTCTAAAAGAGAAATGCTGAGGTAAATCAACACACCAGTACCAGTACAACACAAGTAGCCTATTTCTAATAAGTTTACTGTTACTGGACAATATACTATATTAATCTAATGTAGTTATTGATGTGCTATCAAGTATGTCATGCTCTTGGTACGGATATGCTTACCGACTGTCCCGTTCATGCTACGGTAGCCTACCAGTTACTGTATCAAAAGATAGTTTTGCAGATTTGGTAATCTGCAAATGTTGAATAATAAACTTTTACTTACGGTTTGCCTATTGACGATCTAAGTCAGTTCCTTAGCTTGTATATTTTGCTGAATACTACTGTGGATGGCCAGGCGGTCAAATACTCATAGGGGCATTACCAAACAAACTGAGTAGCTTCTACGTAGAAATCACTCTCTTTTCTAATTGGCATGTTTCTCTGCCTGTTTTCCTGCTATGGCCATTACAGACCGGAAAAGTAACAGTCCACTTTGAAAGGCCCAGTACGTCTCCAATTCACATTGACAACAATTTCCAAAAATATTTGAATATACTAGAAATATTTTATTTTCATTTAATGACTCCTTTAATATAATCTCAGTAAACCCTGTGTGGATAAGAATGAACTCACAAGCCTCAAATGTAAAAAAATATTTTACCTTTAGGTGATATTATGAAGCACTACTGTGTAGTGTCTTTATAATGGTTATTCTGAGAGGCAGATGTTTGCATGCGCAGCACAAACTGAATGGTTGTATGCTTAATCAGGCTAGTCACCGTCATCGCTTTCTAGACGTAATTTGTATGCCCGGTTTAAAGAAAACATCATGAAATAGTCTTGTCTATGAGGTATAATCAGACCTAAAGATACTGTACTACAAGTGCGTAATTCAACCCTGACCCTTTATAATTCTGTTGGGGAGACTATAGGAAATACAATAAATAATGTCATATCAGATACTCCCACGTAAGTGGAAGCAATATAAAAAAGACGGCAAGAGGAATATAAGGAAAGGAAAATGTTTATTTTAACAGGACACAAGTGAGCAAATCCTTTAAGCACGTCTCCTTGGGCTGTGTCTTAGTTTTTCTGCCAATGGCTGCCAATGTTTCCCCTGCGGTATGTAAGCAAACGCACTTACTGGATTACACCTGCTTTTAAGAGGTGGAGAGATTTCACCGCAAAACAGAACCTGCATTTTTCATACATACAATGAAATAGGCAAATAGTATCTCCTTAAAACCTTTTAAACCCTAGGCCATTTTAAAATATTTTTTCCTTGGAAAAACATTTGCTTATGTTACATAAGGTTTTTTTCAGTTCTGAACAAGTTACAAAGCTTATTTTGGCATTAAAATGTAGATAACTTTTGTGAGAATTCAGGTAAAAAGTTACATGTGGCTTATTTTGGTATTAAAATGTAGATAACGCCTGTGAGAATTCAGGTAAAAAGTTCCAGGTAAAAAGGGGAAGTGCAGTTTTAGATGCAGTGCAGTCTTTCGCAGACTGTATGTATGTATGTAACATGCAAATGTCGTATCATAGAACTACAACCCCCAATGTATCTCCGGCCCAAATCGAAGGGATGTATTCAAAATGTATGACAAGTTATGTTCTTACAATGCTTCTGTTCATGGAATATCGTTTTTTAAGAGATTTGGGTCAATCCATGGCAAGCTTCCTCAATTTACTCATCACAGGTACGGCGAATATTGTTATTTCTAATTCGAAAAACGTAATTCGTGTGGCAATATTTTTGAGATGTTTTTGCCAGTCGTGCTGCTATTTGGAAGCAGAGATGATGTCAAAAACAATGCGAGTGCGCTCTTTATGATGTCAAATTATGTTATCTTGCCTGACATAAAAAAAGAGTGCTATTTATGTGTGTGTCAATGTGCACAAGCGATATTTGCACACGCAAATATGCGATATGGGGTTTTAATCGGGTTAACTTTGAATTTTTTTTTAATTTGGGCACTGCTTGTTAGATTGTATTGATAGCTGAGTCTTGGCGATCCAGAGGTGTATAATAAAGGCAATCACACGTATTTTAACAAATAAGCTTATCTTGAACTCCTAATTAAGCATCTCCTCCTTGCACATACCATGGCATGTTTTAGGTGCATGTTGTGGCAAAATGACACCTAAACATGTTAGTACATCTGTCCCTGAGGGCGCTGACATTATGCTAATATTGCCCTGCTTATATATGCGTGAGAACGAGTGTGCATGCTTGCAGATGTCATCCAGCTCTCATTCATCTATCCTTCCACCCACACCGCCCATTCACCAATACAATAACCAACTGTCCTTGGATTTAGAATCAAATACCATTCAGGCTGTTCTTAGCCAGGCAGGGGGAGGGGGGTGATGAAACACCCTGGGGATTAGACCCGGAGGTGCTCAAGAGCCCCAGCTCAGCTCAGCTCACATATCCTTATTAAAAACCCTGTAATAGGTTAGATTAGGCTCCTGATAGGGCCTAATCCTCTGAAAACACCACAGTCGCAATGTGCTGGTGGTGGCGCATGAACTATTGTAACCCTTTTAAATATACACCACAGTGTATAAAGACTTTATCTTCTGGTTGTGTGAATGTTTTAGCATAGATATGCACCTTATCTCATCATACCAAGGCTAATTCTAGTCTAATTGTGGCTGAGTGCTGAATTGTTACTTTCTGTATACTTTACTTTAATGTGTGAAATAAAAGTGCATATACACCACGTTCCAAATTATTATGCAAATTATATTTTACACTGATTTTACTAAATAGTCGATGCAAATGACAGTCAGTATTATTTTCAAGTCATCAACCGTTAGGGTATAATTTGAATTTCATTCAACAAACCACCCAAAAAACTCAAATTGCCCTGTTCAAAATTATTATGCACAACAGAGTTGACCAAACATTCTATAGGTTGTAAAGAACTGAAAATGGTAATTTGTTGAACTTGCAGCATTAGGTAATATTTACTGAAATCAAAGCTATTTCAATCAAACACATCTTAACAGGGCAAGTTACATGTTAACATAGGACCCCTTCTTTGATATCACCTTCACAATTCTTGCATCCATTGAACTTGTGAGTTTATGGAGAGTTTCTGCTTGAATTTTTTTGCAGGATGTCAGAATAGCCTCCCAGAGCTGTGGTTTTGATGTGAACTGCCTCCCACCCTCATAGATCTTTTGCTTGCTCTGAAGGTTCTCAATAGGGTTGAGGTCAGGGGAGGATGGAGCCACACCATAAGTTTCTCTCCTTTTATGCCCATAGCAGCCAATGACACAGAGGTATTATTTGCAGCATGAGTTGGTGCATTGTCATGCATGAAGATGATTTTCTTACGGAAGGCACGGTTCTTCTTTTTGTATCATGGAAGAAAGTGGTCAGTCAGCAACTATATACTTTGCAGAGGTAATTTTCACACCTTCATGGACCTTAAAGGGGCCTACCAGCTCTCTCCCCATGATTCTGGCCCAAAACATGACTCCCTCACCTCCTTGCTGACGTTGCAGCTCTATTGGGACATGGTGGCCATCCACCAACCATCCACTACTCCATCCATCTGGACCATCCAGGGTTTCACGGCACTCATCAGTAAACAAGACTGTTTGAAAATTAGTCTTCATGTATTTCTGGGCCCACTGCAGCCGTTTCTGCTTGTGAGCATTGGTTGGCAAGCCTCTTGAGGATCCTACACCTTGAGGTTCACGGGACTCCAGAGGCACCAGCAGCTTGAAATACCTGTTTGCTGCTTTGTAATGGCAGTTCAGCTGCTCTCTTAATCCGATGAATTTGTCTGACAGTAACCTTCCTCATTATGCCTTAATCTGCACAAACCCATCTTTGCTTTGAATCAGCCACAAATCTCTTTACAGTGCAATGATCACGCTTAAGTTTTTCTTGAAATATCTAATGTTTTCATACCTTGTCCAAGACATTGCATTATTTGACGCTTTTCCACAGCAGAGAGATCCTTTTTCATTCCCATATTGCTTGAAATCTGTGGGCTGCTGATGTGGAACATCCTTCTTAAGTAGTTTTTCTTTATTTGTGCTTACCTGGCAAACTAATTATCACAAGTGTCTGAGATTGATTTCATTGATCCAAAGAGCCCGGAGACACAATACCATCCATGTATAGAACTACATACGTTTACGACACTTAATTGCAGTTTGCATAATCGTTTGGAACATTTGTCATTTGTATGTGGTATTCTCCAAATAATGTTATTACTAAAATGTTCACTTATAATATTATGTTGCAAATGCTTTATAAAATGTGTTGGACATATTACATATTTTTCTTTCAGCACAATCTCTGCAGGTAATGAGCCTTACCAATTTTAAGTCATTTTGCTTCACTCTAACAATACTGCATTATTTCCATCATTTTAGAAATGACATCCTGACACAAATTATATGTATTTTAGTTTTAAAGGTGTTAATCAGTACAGACACGATTTAACTTTTAACTAATTAATGCAGGTAATCTGACTGCACTGTGGAAAAACATATTTTCCTGTTGAAAGGCCTCCCATTCAATATTCAAAACTGCAGTGTCATTGTGACTGTGTGGCGTTAGAAACCTCTGGGCTTTGTCTTTCAATAATTGCCTGTCCAAAGAAAGCAGTCGCAGACTGCCAGCCACAGTGCCTTCACATTTAGGTCCATTTACTTCCGTGAAAATTTTTATTTTTAGGCTCTGTGTGTAATGTGTGCTTTTGAAGATGGCTGGAGTGGAAAGCAGAGGCTATTTGAAGATGGGACTTCAGTCCATGACATAATCCTGCTGCCGTTAATCTTCAAAGGCGGACATTTGCAAGCACGGTGCAACAGGAACGGCAGAAGCTTCCCTTGTTGTCTTGGTTCAGATGTCTTAATTGTTATTTAATTTGTGCTTATCTTTGTTGTGGACGGCTGTGAAATGATAATTGCATTGGCTCCTTCCCTCCTCCTCTTTTGATGCACATCCACTGTATATAGTATGCTATATACACCATAGTTTAAGAAAGAAGACAAGATATCTTTTGTAACTCATGTCAACTGAAAGTTGTTAACATTAATTTTATTTTATTCTACTCCTTAAGAAAAGCAAGATGGCAGATCACTGTAACATATTGCAGGCTGCTGGGAAATCCATGTAAACATTGTACAGATCCCAGAGTTCCATATTATGAAATCTATCTCACCATCTGTATCTGTGAATTCCCCCTCATCGTGTACACTCTGATTTCCTTCCTTGCTGGGTCAATATCTACCGCCTGCATAATCTCTGTTTGTAATAGTAATTTGTCATTTGAGAGGTGATGTTGATTTGCTATCGATGGAACACAGCAAGACCTTGCCTGGTGCAGTCTGCCAAGCTTCATCCTTTTTCTTTCGCGCATGAGAAAACGACTCCTCTGGGAGCCGGCGTGACCTTTGAACTGGAATCCAGAGTTGAACACACACAGATCAATGCATGGATGTGACTGGCTCGCCCGACAAATCCAACGTAAAACACGCATATGAGCCCAAGGCTTCACAATATGTTTGCGGAATAATAGTTTGGGCTAGTAAACGCAGTTAGCAGTCAAAGGGGTGATTCTGCCTTTATGAATCAGGACAGCCAGTGACGCCAAGGCACGTTGCTTCTTGGAGAAACAACACATCACCATTGCCCCTGGAGATGGATGTAGGTTTGGCCGATTCAGCAGCATATGACAACATTTTTTTTTTTACATTTTATTATCAGCTACTGTACCCTCTGGTTTGATGAGGTTTAAGGTCAGTAACACTTATGCCAAATTATACACTTGTATATTAAGTTTAAGTGACTCCTCAAGACTAGTCAAGTTTACTAAATGACGAAAACGACACATTTTTCACATTAAATTGACAGTTGGTGTTAATTACAAGACATTAAACACAACAATTGAGTTCAGTTAGTCTCAGGTTGCCAGGCAGCATGCAGTGTCAGCTTATAGCAGGAAAGTCCAAGTGGAACTAGTGTCTAGTCAGCCATGTAGTTTTTCTTGACGGGCAGTGCCATGAGTTGTCGGTGATTTTCAACAATTTGGAATACCAGTTGCCGCTGTGCTTCGCCATGTGTCAGAATAATATTAAAGTCTGCTGCCAGTTTTAGTGCCCGCTCAGCACAGTCATTGATGACCCTGAGACTTGTGATCTTCTGTTTGGCACTGATATAGTCTGGGCATTCAAGCCATGTTGATGGATCTGCAGTGAGGAACGTAGGATCAATTCGCATAGCTGTGAACAAGTTCAGCGATCGTTCGGTCACAAAATCAGACAGTTTTTGTCTGGAATGTCGTAATTGCCTTAGTATCAACTCTCCGAAGATCATATTGCATTTTCTGCCTTTTTAAAGGCATGAACCATGGCTGACTTTTCAGTGTCCGAGACGTTTTCAGAAAAAAGGGCAAGTCCAATCAAGTCCTCCCTCAGGTACCACAGATGACCTTTCATTTTCTTTCCTGCAATGTTTGCCAGTTGATTGTCAACATCAGCAAATGTTCCAAACATTGCAGCATGCTGAGATCATTATAGGGTGCATCACAGCTGCTAGGAGCTGTGATCCAAGCTTTGATGTAGATCGTTATCGTGAACAGACATATGCGACTGAGCTTGCAGTTACTGTTGATTGAGCTTAAACTGTTCCCGAAATAGATATATTTTAAGACCGTAGATGCCCTTTGCCATTCAACGTGCACGATGGTAGGCACCTTGAGGACTGAAATGAATATGACAGTCATGACTCTGATGAGCACCACTTACAAAACTCCAGATAATCTTGTCGTGGTTGTGTTTCTTGGTTGATCAGGTTTACAAGGAAACTGACAACTTCTACTCTCTTGTCATCTAGCCATTGTTTCTCAGGATTTGTTAAATCTGATTTCACACCACTGATGAGAACATCGATTGCAGCATACTTTGCCAAGTCCATGAACTGCCACTTTTCCGTGAAGCGGCCAAACAGTGCAATCTGTGGACCTGATGACTTGAAGAATTGGTCAAAAACGGCAGCTGATATGATTTCCATAATGTGGTGGCGACAAGCCAGAAACGGTAGACGCTTATCAGAAACTGAACAAGAGGATTTTTACCTGATTGCAGTGTACTGTTGTCAGTTTGCTAGTTATTCACATTTAACGTGAAATTTACATGAAATCTAACTGAAAACATACACACAAAGGATATATATATACAATTATTTAACTAATTAACTATTCTTTGGCATACTGTGTACTTGTTTAATAGCAGTATGTAAAAAAAAAAAATACATGGACATAAATATATGGTAATTTTTTTTTCCTCGTGTGGAAATAGCGGAATAATTGTCCATTATGAATAATGAAGTCCTTTGAGGAGTCACTTAACATTAAAATATTAATCTTAAAACTTTCTCATCTCTCTGTTTCATCAAACATCATCATTTGAAATCCTAGCCATTTAATTTTTCCAAAAACGATTTTTTTGAAACAGCCTAATGTAGCTAGCTGCACACCTCAGTCACTGTTTCTAGTGGCGAATGATCCAAACCACTGTTGGCTGTGGACTGTTCATTGCCTGTTGCTTTGCATGAACCTGGTCAGGGAGGAGAGGGTCTCTTTTGGAGCATCCCATTGCTCTTTGGGACACTAATGGGGAAACAAGGTCAGGTGCTAAATTGGCATTGGGATTGCACAAACAGGATTATCTGGATTGCCAATAATAGTACAGACAGAAAGAAAGAAAATATGTGAATATTTCTACATTTGATATTGGGTGTTATTAGAATATAGCGCTTGAGCTGACACAAACATATTTGCAATTAAGAGTCCCCCATCAGTGTTGGGCAATAACTAGTTACTAGTAACTAGTTACTGTAATAGTATTCCTTTTTTCAGTAACTAGTAGTGTAACTAGTTACTATTTCCAAAACAGTAATAATATTACAATTGCTAATCCAAGTAATGCTGCATTACTGCGTTACAAGAATGAGATTTCTGGTCCTAGCAAACTTGGGGTATGTTAATTAAACAACCTTTCCAATCACCTGGTTTGAGAGGCTGCAATGTTTTCACTTTGGCTGGTTGTTGACTCATAAGGTTCATTGTTGTTCCAATAAAGAGGATTACATTCTCAAATGAGCTGGCTACACAGGTTGTCATTTTTCAGAAGGGGCGAAGCAGGGTATTGGTTTGGAAAGTAATATTGTAATGTAACTATTTACTTTTAATACCCAGTAATAAGTACAGATGTATTATTAATTTGGAAAGAGTAATAAGTAACTAGTAACTTATTACAATTCCTGAGTAACTTGCCCAACACTCCCCCACACATACTGTATTGTCATTATTATATATTTTAAATTTTTTAGTCTGGTGCATTTTCTTCATATTATTTAGTATCACGTCCTTCACAGTTTGCCACAGTTTAATGAAGGTTGCAGATGACCACAGGATGAACACAGGTGGTTGCATGTATTATATTATATGTTGTATATTGTATTCAGGACTTGGGCAGTGAGGGTTTTAGCAGACAGTTGTAGCCTGCACATGAAACATGGTGGCAAGACTAGGGATGTTTGGAAGGGAAGCATATGCAGAATACCAGAGAAGGATTTGGCTCTACAGTACATGAGCATAGCTCTCCAGTACTTTCATGGCAGGATAATGCTTCTTTTTTTAACTCTTTGCTTAAGTCATCCTCACCCACAGGGACAAGTGGTCAGTTCAGTGTACCGTCAAATTGCTGCTTGTATCATTGAATGAAAAGGAACGATGTTGCGTGGGATAATTAGAGGAGAATGCTGCAGTCATTCTATCTATGAAATAGTACAGCCATACGGGTAAATCCTGGGTTCAGCACTGCTGCTCTAACCCCGGGCTATTAACTCTGTGGCTCCTGTTAATGAATAACTAAGAAAATATACAAACACCCAAACCAGCAGACTGGGACATTGGAGCCTGAGGATGTTTGTAGAGGTGGATGAATAATTTATCAGGCCACGGTGGACACTTGCCTTTGCCGACACATGCAGTGCACAATGGATGACACTGGGAACAAGTAGGCAAGGTTTCTTACGCTGCAATGAAGTTACCAAGTGTTCTGGACATCTATACACCCAGAGCGAGTGTGTGTGTGTGTATGTATGTATGTATGTATATATAATATATACACTACCGTTCAAAAGTTTGGGGTCACCCAGACAATTTCATGTTTTCTATGAAAACTCACACATTCTTTC
>JAODUH010004331.1:0-10768 GCA_027564835.1 Typhlichthys subterraneus | reverse complement strand
GGGTGGGGGGGGGGGGGGAGGCACCACATTTTCCAGCAGAACAGATAAACCCTGTGAACCTCTCCATTACAGCTGGGAGGTGTTGTGTTCTGATCTAGAAGAACAAATAGGGATAATGTGTGCGTGTGTGGGCAGGTTATTATAATCGTATACAATTACTACTTGCACAGAGAAATAATAGAATGGAGCAGAAGGTGTAAGTACTATTTAAGGCCAATGTGTTGTGGTGGGAGGGCATGTCATTGATTCAAACCTACTACCACCACACTGTATATCGATTTAACCACTTCAGCGAGTTTTTCTAACCCAGACGACTTTCCAGTAATTCTTGAAACTTCTTTGAGCTATGAAAGCACTGAGAAGAACACGCATTACAGGTTAAATTACGTGAGAGGGGTAGTATGGAAGTAGATGGATATATGCCAATCGTTCCTTAGGACAGGACCAGGAACAGCCAGTGGTATCGGGACCCTGGATATACCGGGGTTTATTAGATTGACTAATAAACCACCTCAGCTGTAATATTCATGCAAAGGGTTTTAGGGGCCGTTTTTGCTCATCACTGTGGCTGAACATTCCACATTACCATTTTAGTCAATCTAGCAGCAGTAATGTGCAAGGAGATTGTGTTCAATACTTGTTCATGTTTAAAAATTTACACTAAAAACTGAGGGACTTGCAATTTCATGTAGAATTAACCCAGAAGGACAACCTTAATCTTCATAATATCCTAACCTTCACCACATCAGCAGTTTAATACCTAAAATGATCTCTAAAATGGATAGAGCCACTAGCTTAGTTTTGGCTAAAAGATAGTGTGAAGAACTGTATATTGTATTGTATCGTGTATTATTCTGGAATACTGCAGTTACAGCTAAAGTAATCAGCAAAAGCGTTTAAGATGCTGAGGGTTTTGAGAGTTGCAACTAGAGCTAAACAATATTTACACAAAAAAAAAAACATATTGAAAATCCACAACCTACAAATGCCTCCCCGCCCCACCCACCCTCCCTGGTTAGTGTTATTGGCAAATCTGTATGCGTACCTCCATGCGATTGACAAGCAAGATAGATCCGCCTGGCCAAAGATCTCCTGATTGGTCAGAATTAATTTGGGTATGGTCAAAAATCTAAACAGATGTTTAACAGAGGAAGGGGCTATTAGCGAGAGCAGATGTTTTCCCAAAGCATTTCACTCTCTAATAGCTGATAGATTTGTATGGCATTCCTAAGAAATGACATACTGTGTATAGCTCTTCTTACTTAGAGCTCCTTTTTAAAAGGTGACATTTGACCCCGTCAGGTAGTCTGCAACCTGATGACACCACCGTCTACTGGCCAATCAGATCACACATTTGATAAGACGCTAAACAGACAGCTAACTGTCCACTGTGAAAAAGATAAGAGGCTCACATGCCAGAGCGCATACACAATACTCAGCCACATACCCACCTGAGAATCCAGCTCCAATAATAATGTTACTGCAGGTTGGGTGACAGTCCAGGACAAAGTGGTGGTCTGGTGTAACCTGCATTATACACCACACAGCCGTTACATTACAGACATTGAGAACATACCACCATTGCCCGTGTTTTAAGATTTAATGTGTTTCCTTTGCTGTTGAGTAAGAACCTGGTTTATTAAAGGTATAGTCTATTGTAAAATAATCTAGAATGTTGGGTCAAATTCACCAAATATGAGCGTGCTGAAAATATAATCTGGTACTTCTACTCAGCCCTGGCTCCATTAATAGGAACACAAACAAAGTGGTGGTTGTATTCACAAATCTAAATGGGTAAAGTTGGAGTTGGGATATTACCACATCAGTTTAAGGCTTATCAAGAATTATATGAACTACCAGTATTCTTTAAATAGTCACTATCAACATAATATGTTGTTTTTTTTTTGCTTCTGCTTAGCTATATATAGGCTAGATACAGTCGATAGATACGTAGATCTTTTACTGAGCAAAACAAAAATAAATGGCCCACTACGACCTCCCATTCCTGAAAAATGTTTCCCCACATACATCCCAATATAACCACTGGTTCCAACCCACCGTGTAGAAGCAGGTGTCCACTACTGCAGGGACCGGATGCAGACCGGGTAAACAGCGAGCCACGTAGCGCTGAAGGACTTCAATGTCAGACCTGTCTGACTGTAGGTGCGCCTGGTCAAGGTTAGTCTCCTTACCTGTGTGACAGCATACCTAGACACACAGATTCACTGGTTAACATGGGGTCTGTCCATGACAACAATACTGTGTTTAACATGGGGTCTGTCCATAACAACAATACTGTGTTTGTTAACATGGGGTCTGTCCATAACAACATAAGACTGTTTGTTAACATGGGGTCTGTCCATAACAACAATACTGTGTTTGTTAACATGGCATCTGTCCATAACAACATAAGACTGTTTGTTAACATGGGGTCTGTCCATAACAACATAAGACTGTTTGTAACATGGGGTCTGTCCATAACAACAATACTGTGTTTGTTAACATGGGGTCTGTCCATGACAACAATACTGTGTTTGTTAACATGGGGTCTGTCCATAACAATAACTTGAGACTGTTTGTTAACATGGGGTCTCTCCATAACAACAATACTGTGTTTGTTAACATGGGGTCTGTCCATAACAATAACTTGAGACTGTTTGTTAACATGGGGTCTGTCCAGAACAACATAAGACTGTTTGTTAACATGGGGTCTTTCCAGAACAACATACATTTTTTTTTCCTGGGATTGGAATGGGAGAGGTTTAAAATATCCGCTCCTGTGCCGTCCTCTAGCCCCTGGTTCGAACCCCGCTAACTTCCGCTAAGTGTCGGTACCTAACGCTAACCACTGCCGGTGGTTAGACGGCATCTGGCATGGCTCACATCACCATTGGTGTGTGTGAACATGAGAATGAGATTGTGAAGATGCGCTTTGAGTGGCCGGAAAGTTGAAACCGCGCTACAGTATATAAATGCAATCCATTTACCAGTTATTTGTAGAACTTGGCATTAGTTACTTTAATTTACAACATATTTAGTACAGTCAATAATGTGATATGATGTTGCCATCCACCCACACACACATCCCTTCCTTGCATACAATTCATATTTGATTATCTTCCAAACCACTGTAGTCCCACTTTAATGATGCAGCATATTGAACAATAATGTCATTTCTCAATGTAAAACCGTATTGAAGTGCCATAGATCAGCGGTTCTCAAAGTGGAGGAGGGGGGTGATTAGAAATAGCATTTGGCAGCCATAATTGTTAGTAGTACTACAGTTTATGCATAACTTTGATGTATGCTGCTACTAGCCTACCGTATATTTAAATACAATCAAATAATATTATGGCTGTTATGTCTTCCACCGCCTCTGGGGACAGCGTTGTTTTGGGGTGTGTGCTGCATGCGTCATACCTTCGTCAGGCCGGGGTGCTCATTGGCCGGCAGGCCATAGATGTCATATGGACGCTCCTCACATGCCAAATGGAGAAAGGGGAAGCGACCGTTTACAGTGTGTGTTCCAGGAGCCTCCTCCTCCTCCTCCTTCCAGTAGCACACGTTGATTTTCAGCACCTATTTGGGGAAGAATGCCATCAACACCCCGTGAACGGCTTGGGGGGATGGGGGTGGGGGGTGGACTGTCAAGGCATTTTTCTAATGAGGGATTGGGGGAGGGGTACGGATAGGGACAGTGGTTTTCTCCATGTGGGCCTGTGTGCTGTGTGATGTGAACAGTGTTACTGTAAAATAACTTATTTCAGTAACTAGTACTGTAACAAATAACGTATTCCAAAACTGTAATAATATTACAATTACTAATAAAAGTAATGCTGCATTACTGCGTTACAAGAATTATATTTTACCCCTTAGACCTCCAATTATTTGCTTTGAGAGGCTGCAATGTTTTCACTTTGGCTGATTATTGGAACAATAATGAACCTTAGGAGTCAACGAAGAGGATTACATTGTAAAATGAGCTGGCTACACAGGTTGTCATTTGTCAGAAGGGACGAGGCAGGGTAGTGATTGTGAAAGTAATGTAACGTGTAACGTAACTAATTACTTTTAATACCCAGTAATAAGTAAAAACTTTTTGAAGGAGTAATAAGTAAATAGTTACTTATTACAATTATTGAGTAACTTGCCCAACACTGGATGTGAAGTGACACTGAAATGGACCAGTCATGTTAAAAATACAGTTGTGTTGACAGGGCCAAATGTGGCACATCTCACACGTGACCCGCTGTCCCACCGGATTATGTGATTCCTGACATCACAAGCGGCAAATGTACCTACGTATACAGTATAAGAGGCAGCCTTCAACCCAAGAGCATGTCCAACCAGCCCGTTATCTTTCCCAAACTCCTGTGTGGGGTTTACAGACCCTGTAAGTGGTGAAGATGAATCACCACTCACCTCCTTTTCTTGCTTTCTGTACCCATGGGGTTTTCCCTTGCCCGGGGGGAGGAGCAGGTTAAGGGGGTGTCGTTTGTTTCCATGTGAAATGTGGACTTGAAAAGCCCTTTGAGACTGCGATGTGATTAAGCGATGTATTAATGAACTTGACATGCCACACGTCGTATTTCTGTGGACGCATGCATTTGCCAAGACAATCATCATCTCTAATACAAGTGTAATTACAGAAGAGTCACTCTGGCTGTGAGGCCAGCATAATGTACATATGTTGTACAGATCACATCCATCAAAGGCTGAAAATAAGTGCCTTTTCAGGAGGATTCAGGACGATTCACTGTAAGGAACTACCAGGCTGATCTGAGGGACAATACAGTCATGTGGTGCTGCTCAGGACCTCAGGCCCTGGTCTGGATCACCAGTGACCTCAGGTCCTGCCCTGGTCTGGTCTCCTTTTCTACCAGTTGACTCAAGCATGATGTTTCCCAGGCTGCTTTCGCCAGCTAGCTTGAATAATGATATAATTTAAATACAGAATCCAGTTCTCTGCCTTGTTGTTTTCCCCCATTACCTCTTTCTTTTGAGGCAGCGTGGCGTATGTTGAGATGGGAGCGATAGACCTGCTGACTAAGGCTTCCAGCCTTGAATAAACAGTAGCTGTTTCTTGTCACCGTGCAGGATTGTGGATCCTATAAGCGCTATACCTAACCATGGCTCATGATAAAAATGTCAGTAGTACATCAATGTTTTCATGAATTTTAAATTGTTTTGGCATGCTAAACAAGTGTCTAAAGAAATCCAAGATAATAAAAGCTATAGGAAGTCATAACTAAACATTATCTTAAAGTAAAACAATGTAGGCTATTGCCTTACCCTGTTGGGTAAGGACAATGTTGTTCCTGTAGTCTAGCCCAGGGGTTCCACAGGACCCACCTAGAAAGGACTATTTAGAGACCCATCGGTACCGGTAACGTAATTTTTAAAAACCTATCCATTTTAGCTAAAGCTATACCTGTGTGTGTGTGTGTGTGCACCAAATATTTTTGAGTCATACAATAAGGAACAAGTCAGCTGTGGGGGGACAAGTCAGACCTCTCTCAGGGCAGGGCTTTGCTTGTCCCTACCTGCTGGGACCAATTAAAGGTTAACAAGCCTAATGAGGTTTTTGAGCTGATCTGGTGGCGAAACCCCCTAAAATGGTCAACCCTCTGAAAACAATAACTAATAAATGATATATACCTTCCTTTCTTATTTACCACATTATTGTATATGACAGTGAGAAACGGTACATAATGCCAAATTTATTTAAGTCTTTATAACTATCACATTTATGAGTTAAGTCAACAGTCAATGGCAGGGGTGGGCAAACTTTGGTTCAAGGCCCAAATAGGAATTCAACAGCGGGCATGTGTCATTATTTGTAGCCTATATAAAATGTGTTTGTCAAAATCTATTTGATGGCGAGAAAAACAGTTAATGACACAGCTGTAATAATAATTATGTATTCACGTTTGAGATGTTTAATAGTGTTGTTGGTGTGCTTCTAATAACCACAAAAACAAGTTTCATGCTTTAGTTTTTCTACCCTTGGCCTAAAGAAATTCCACAGCAAGCCTTATATTCATGGGATTTTTTTTTTAACCATTTTCTTCTATATTTTATCATTTGTCTTTTTACTACCAAAAACAATGTTGTTTTTTTTTGCATTTGAACATTTTGCATTTGACCAGCGGTTTGAAAACCTCTGTTCTAGCTGTAGTTTGTCGTTCACATAATTTTTCAGAGCTACATACTATGCTACATCGGGCATTTTCTTTTTTCTTTTGTTTAATTCCAAATGTGTGGGGGAGTTCCCTACCAAGCCCGATACTTCAGTAGTAGTATCCACCAGACGTTGTCTGCAAGGGGTACGAAAAAGGTTTTCTGCCAATGTCTGCGGACACCTTGATGTCTTTTGTCTGGTGGAGATGTGAAGGTTTTTTGTGGTCATTACCATTCATGAGGTTGAATCTTTAGTTGTCAGCATCATTAGCTAATCGAGAGGCGGAGGGGGAAGCTTGACATCCTGAAATGCATTTTGAACATAAGAAAGGAGACTGCTGTATACACAGTATTATGATTATTTGGGTGAAATAGCCCAGTACTGTTACTTTAACGTTTATATTCATATTTTCTACGCATTTAGTTACTTTTTTTAAAATATACGATCGCTGCATACTGCAGACTGTCATACTATTGGCTTTCCTTGCATTTAATCATTCACAGAGCATATGTTTATATAAAAAAAAACAAGAGAATGTTTGTGTTTTAACATTACTAAGTACGTATTACACTGTAAGTACTGTAAGTAACTTACAGTGTAATTGTACAACTGTAACTACTAAGTTAAATGCAGTAAGCAATAGCTAGTCTTAACCATTACCTACATTCAAGTGTTTATTTCTAGGCACTGTATGAGTTCATTGAAGGTAAATATAGTTTATTTCTATAAATTATAGTTTCTTGAAATAAACACTCATGCATATTAATTGTCTGAACTAAACTAGGTCCCAGGATTGGTTTTAGACACATTCAATTCTGATTATTTCTTAAGAATGTTAAGACATTTTAACAAGGATTTAGGGGACAATATCACAACCACAGAACCCAAAAGTCCTCTCTACCCTGTTTTTTTTTCTTCACACAACTGAACAAATATAGGTGTGTTGTAAGGTGAGCGCTGATTTCAGCCACAGGGGTTATTCCAGAAACAATACAGAATGTTTACATGCTGTTACAAATAGGCTTTTCACACTACACGTGGCCCGGGGCTGAAAGCGTTTTTAGAATGTTCCTAGCCCCAGTAGACTTAGCCCCGAGATTGAAGGGTTAGCTCCTGGAAAACGACTAAACCCGGAGCTAATAGGTGCCTGTGTGAAATACGGTGAAAGAAAACAACAAAATATTCATCAAGCTTTTGATCCAGGGCTAGTAGAACTGCAGTGTGAATCGTATAGACCTGGGTTTAGGTTAATCCTGGGTTAAAAATGTGTTTAAAAAGTGGTTATCTTATCCCTGGTTTAGCTCTTAGCACTGGGCTAAGGATATGCAGTGTGAAAGCCCAATACAGTACCTTTAGAGGGAGTTGGAGTCCAATGTTGGATAGCAAAGTATTTGTCCAGGGTCCAGCTGTGATGACCAGGCTCTTGGCTCGGTAGACATCGCTAGAGGTTGACACTGTTACAACAGGGCCAGGTGTTATGTCTGTGACCTTCTGTCCATCTTTTAAAATACCACCCAATTTTTTAAACTGCCCCTGGGAAGAGAGAGACGGAGAAGCAGTGTTAATGGAAACAGGTGTTGTGTTGTGACCAATGTCTGGAACATCATATTTTTCTCTAGATGATATCCCATGTCCGTGAAGAACAGTGTTTCTCCATATGATTCAAAGGTTTCTAGTTTACGGATATTGCAAGGTCAGCGGTAGTGTTAATGTAGTCTCGCAGAGCCGGCCTTTACTACGTAAAGTACACAGCGCTCACTAACTACATCAAGATCCGCCTACTAGACAGAAGAAGTATTTTGATTGACATACCAACGACTACGTACTGTAGCTCAATGACCAGCTGAGCAGCCCAGCATTAGCAGTAGTAGGCCTATCCAAGATCCTATATAATAGAATATTATATAGAATAATCTTTCACATTGTACGCTTATGTTTGTGCGCTCATGCACTTCCCTGAGTATGCAGTGCAGCAAGCAGAGTGTACAACAAGGTTGTGCAACATTGATGCTACCATCTTGATAATACGCCGTTAAAATAGTGAAATACTGCGCCAATGACTTTTGTTGATCAATCGCACAATCACTCTCCGCTGCTTCAAGATAGCAATGTGGCAAACATGCACCAGACCACACCTCATGTTTAGACCAACCATGGGCGCTCAGATAGGTTCAAGAGCATTTGCTATGTAAACAACGTAGACAAGTGCATCGGTCTGGAACTAGCTAAGACACGTGCGTGCATTGTTGTTGCTTTGCGCCTGGTGAAAGACAGAGCCCACGTCTGAGCGTAGACGTAGGAGATGTAGAAGTTTAGAGAGGAGTTTGTGATAGAGCTCAAACTAATTGACTAATGACTACTGTCCTTAACCTTAACGAAATAAATAAATTAAAACGCCAATCACACTTAATTTACAATCATGAAGCATAGAGATCTAATTAAGACCTGATATTACTTCATCTGACCTTGGGGGTTTATTGGAGGTACCATACTTGTGCTGTGAGTGTGAACTTGCCCCGTGCATCTCTGCATGCATTTTAACCCGGTGAAATAGGGCCCTATTACTTCATGTTTTGGGTTCTCCTGTATGTCAAATAAACATTTGAGTGATGAAACATAGTGGTGATGGGTCCAGAAACAAAACGTGTCATCACTGTACACTCATCATTACACATTCAACATTCATCGCAATTGCAAATAAATCTCAGCGGAATCCACCTAATGCTGACCTAATGCTGCACTAGAATACTCTGACTCTAGAATGATGTCTAACATCCTTTCACATCTAAAGACAACGTGTCATTAGTCAGGGTTTTTAGTCTGGCATGAGATTTTGCAGGGGGGGGGGGGGGGGGGCTGTTTTGCTGGGCCCTCTGTACACGTATCTCATGTTAATAAAAGTTGCAACTAAATAATTCAAATGTGGGAACAATTATCTCTTTCACGCGTTTTAGGACGTATAGGACGTACCCGTACGTCATCCTCTGGACCACACCGGTCCAGAGGATGGGTGGATAGGTAACACACCGCTGGAACATCTGTCCCTCCCTCAATAGCTGCAACAGTGATCCCCCACCCCTGACATCTCCCTCGAGCGCCGTCTGTGTGTCAAGCTATCTGCCTGTGTGCCTTCTCTGCCTAGTGGAGACATGAATGACCCCTCCTGGTTTTGGGTACCAACAACTGATCGTAATCAACGGACCGCCAATGGCTGATTCCCAAATTATCCGACTGTAATCTACACTAGAGCTGTGTATTGGCAAGAAGCCGGCGATACGATATGTGTCACGATACAGGGGCCACGATTCGATATGTTGAGATATATTGCGATTTCTAATTTGTGGAAAACTGTCATAGCAATGCTATACTGTGGCGTCGCTGCAAAAAAATAACAAACATTTGTGTAAACTTGCTCAGGTACTTCAGATGGAAATCTGGCAAGAAGATTCCTCTCTTTTAAGGTTAATGTATTTTATACATGGTCCCTTTTACAAATAAATTGCTAAAAAAACAAGTTTTATCTGATACCGTGATTTAGAGTACAGTATCGTAAACCGTAATATTGTGAAACTCAGGTGTATTAATATTTTCTTACACGCCTACTCTACACCCTCATAATTCTGGTTTTTGTGTTACTAAAGCTAAAGTAAATGGGCCAGATGAACAGCAGACCTGCGGAATGTAAATACATGTTTAAAAAAAAGTCACATGACACGTTCAGCCTATCACAGCTAATTTTATGCTTGACTGGATCTTCATACACAAAAGGTGAAGAATCTACTCAGGCAATTCGGGGGCGGGGGGGGGAAGAAATGCAATGCAATATGTGCAATGGTGCTTTGGCCTTGATCAGGAATATGAATAAAATATAAATATTTATAGAAAATAACATTTTGATATTGCTGGGTTGTGCATTGTATCGAGGGCTGCTATGGAAAGTACAGTATTTTAGATTTTGTATTGCCATGAACCACAAAGCAAACTATTTAGACAGGAAACCAAATATATAATGCAGAACTACTGATAATTTAAATCATGCTTGAACAAATATTCAAAAAACAAAAAAGTGGTTTATACAAATAAGTAAATCCTGAAATGACCTCAGGATTATTTCAGGAGTCCCAAGGGCTTTAATAATGTAGTCCTACCAGTCACCATGATGCTCCTTGTATTTGTTTGTTCACCTGAACAGCCCCGAGAGCCCGTTCTGCATACAGGACCCCAGCTGAAGTTTCCACAAGCGCCCCGTCCCCCTCAGCCAGATTGACCTTGGGAACGTGCTGACTGAAGTCTTCACGTGACAGGACCACCGTCTCAATCTGGTTCCTCCGAAGAGTGCTTTGAACCGCCTGGTAGGCCGGACCCTCCTCTGGACCCATCACCAAAAGTCCAGTTTTCCTGCGAAAAGTAATCAGTAAACTACATTGTGCACTTATCAAGTGCACCTGACTATCAGTAAACTACATTGTGCCCTTATCTAGTGCACCTGACTATCAGTAAACTATATTAGGCCCTTATCAAGTGCACCTGACTATCAGTAAACTACATTGTGCCCTTATCTAGTGCACCTGACTATCAGTAAACTAC
>JAODUH010004330.1:0-10769 GCA_027564835.1 Typhlichthys subterraneus | reverse complement strand
TCCCGAGGCATTCCCAGGCCAATGTGGAGATATAATCTCTCCACCTAGTCCTGGGTCTTCCCCGAGGCCTCCTCCCAACTGGTTGGCCTGGCACACCTCCCTAGGGAGGTATTCCAGGCCAACCAGTTTCAGTTCTGTTGGCGTAACTGTTATTTCCATGGCTCTGGCTATACCTATTTTATTGCTTTAAAAATATAGAGTTGTTTTAATTGCAGAAATATTATGTACTGTATATCATTCATTAAGGTCAAGTGTTTACTATTATAAGGCAGCCTGTGGGTGGAAAATAACAAACACAGAAACATCATGTTCTTCCGTTTTTATTTTAAAATGTTTAAAAAAAAACATTGTTTTAATTGCAAAAACTAAAAAACAAACAACTTAAATAGAAGCCTTTAAGCACTCTTTAAGGTCAAGTTTATGTGAGTGAGTTTAGAGAGGAGGGAGGAGATGGTGTCATGGTTACGGAGATGGATGTAGTAAACAGCTGCTCCTCCAGCCATGACAGTTAGGCTCAGCTTGAACAGTTGACCAGCAACAGAAGTCTCTGGCTCCGCCACCTGTCAGAGGCATGTAAAACAATATTATTGTCACAGGTTGATATTTTGTGAACCGAAATGCAGACATGACACACAAATCAGCAGCCAGGCTCGTAGTTATTTTGTGCAAAGGATCAAAAGAATGTCCACCATGGTAAAGAAGTGTCAAACCCAAAAAGCAAGAGAAAACAGCAGACAAAACGGTAGATGAGAAACAGGCAGAATCTATGGGCATGACACAAAAGAGTAATCTGGCACAGAAGGGCAGGGTAGCAGAATACATCCCAGTAGGACCAGGTGTGTGAAATGAGATGAAATTGAACAGCATGAGAATAGGACCCTAACAGGTGACAATGATCAGCGTATTGCTATGAAGGGAGGTCAAGCTACTAAGACACAACTTGGGGTTATCATGGAACGTCAGGGTTGACAAACTGCCTTATAAACTTTTATTATTACGTATATGTACTATATGTACACGCACGCACACACACACACACTCAATTTGTAAAAGAGGCCATGTACAAAATACATTTACCTCAAAAAAGAGTAAAGATGCTTGTTACCAGATTATTCTCACTTATGTAAACTTGATCAGGGACTTGAGATGGAAATGATCTTAAAGCTAATTAAGATAATTTCCATTTCAAGTCCCTGATCAAGTTTACATAAGTGTTGTTTTTCACACATTTGCATGTTTTGCACAAATTAGCAATCGCAATATATCGCCTTGCTTACAGTATCGCAATATATCGAATCATGGCCCCTGAATCGTATCGCCAGATTCTTGCCAATGCACAGCCCTATGCACAACTCAACAGAACACCAGCCGTCTTCTTGAGATTGTGAGCAGAGTTGCAATGCTTAAATACAGTAGTAGGGTAACATCAAGTTAACAATGAAAATAAACTGCTCTGAGCAGGTTAGAGATGCAGCATAAATTGCCATTACAGCATACTTTGTGCAAAACCTCTCCACCTTTCATAGAATGGGTTACTCAGCAAGGTACACAAGATATCACAAAGTCACTCCTGAAGTTACCTGGATAAGACAGGTAACTCCCTTCATAGTATAGGTCTCAGGCCACTTCAGCTGGAATCAAACACTGAGATGGACAGACTATCCTAAAATGCATAGAACAGAATATGAATAATGACTGACCTTTCTGGTTTTCAGGGGCTTTAACATGCGCGTAAACTGGGTGAAGATTGCTTCGCGGGCACCGTCCCATTTCCCTGGTCCCATCACACGATACTGGTAAGCGGAGACTGGTCCCAACAGAATCCTCTTAAACAGCTGGAAGTCTGTGAAGAAGAGACACGCAAGGCTTGGCCGTGCTCCAATCTCTCCAGCTATGTCATCCATGTAGGAGACATAGTTCACCTGCAGGGGTGTCAACTTGGACACAATGTAGCTGTAAGGAGGATAAACAGTATATGAACACTTATGTATGAATAGTGTTTATGCATTTTTATCCAGCTTTTGCTACATCATCAGTTGTATCAGTTGAAAAAACTTTTCTTTCTTTCTATTATTGAACTATTATTTATTTAACAGTGTCACAATGTACAACTAAGTGGTCTAGGATCTAATGTTGACAGTTGTAGTACTGATTTTGGAGTCCTACGTTTTTTCCATGTCCTGGGTGTCTCTGTCAACACTCTTCACCATGACCTGGTTGGAGGGAAGCTTATTGAGTCCTGTTGGGTAAAGGAAAGACTATGGCAAGCCTTTTTAACATTTATTCAATAGAGTTGACTATCCGGAATTAATATATCTGCATTTTAATTTGAACTAGTCGTAATTAATTGTGACTAGCCATAATTTTATTTCAAGATATCTACAACGTCATTTTGACTAGTCGAAACAGCAGTTTTAGAGATATCTTCAATCAAAGTTTTGACTAGGCGAAATGACGTTGCAGATATCAGTAAGCAATATCCAGTCTATTGAATAAATGTTAAAACTGCTTGCCATAAAAGACATCTGAGTTAACAGCAACTGACAACTGCTGATTAGGAATAGACCAGACGTTTTATTCAGAAAACGTCTAGCATTTACCTTAATTTCCCGGCTATTAACCGCGGTTAATACATTGATTTTGCAAACTGTCGGCAGCACGGCGGCTAATATTCGGGTGCGGCCTATACACAGGGTTACTTTTGTTTTTTCTTATTGGGCTATTTTTGTAATTAATTTTAAGGTAATCCGGCGATATTAATGATCTAAAACTATAATTTTTTGCTATGGTAGTAGGACAATCTGACATGGTAGAGGGCTTTTCACATGGGAATTGGCACCCTGCTCTCCCTCTTGCCCTCCTCTCATGTAAAAGGCAAATATACTGCAGTCACATAAGCAATATGCATCTGGTTTTGAGGTAACCATGAGGACAGAACAGTAAACAAACCATGTAGATGAACCCAAAGATAGATGCAGTCTCTAAATAAACCTAGCCTACTTTATTTAGGAATTAAGACAACATATGATATGTATGTAATTTGTGCATTTTCTTACATTTTAAAAAGAACACCAATTTTAGGCTATGTCCAATAAACATGTCAGTCTATTTTGCACATTCCCTGCCTGGTATGGTCTGGTAGGCTACAGTAAAAACTTGTGAACTGTAATGTAAAACATTTCTAATTTTATGACAATCTGCCGCGCCGCCAACTCAAAAGTTTATATATTATATCTGATTGTATCTCAGAGACGGCCGGCCGCGTGTTCTTGGTTTATTCGTACTCCAAATGTTTTCTATTATGGCAGACAAACAAATCTTACTATTACAAAGCATACAGTAGGCTACTTACCACTCTTTTGACAAAAAGCTATCCATACGTTTTGTAGGCTACATTCCAATAAGCAGATATAGAAAAAAGATGAGTGTCTGATTAGTTCAGGTCATATCCAACCGTTTACAGTCTTGTCGCAGCATCGGATCGGTGAGAGTATAGGCTACAGTCTGTACAGTAACATGTACTGTAGGCTGCAACATTAAATCCAATGAAAGCTGTCCACGCGGTTATATTTAATTTTCTTTAGCATGATGCTGAGTAGTGACTGCGCGGTGCACATTGGCGAAGATAAGTTCACACCACGTATTGTGGCCTCTCGGGCCTCCACATACATTCTGGAGACGCGTTTCAAAGGCTGTACGAAACTTTTGCAGGAATGAGGTTTTGTGTCGCTGGTTCTGGAATATGCTCGTGATCTGATAATTCATGCAATATTCCAAATTGCCGGTGTCATGACAAAAAGTGATTGCCGGATATAAAGTGGCACCCTTCTTCGGTGTGGGTGATATTCCCACAAGCTAATTGTAATATTACGATGCAGAAATCCTGCATTTTTCCCAGACCTACACCAATAGATTCTGGTTGACCTTAAATGTCGACCCTCACCTTTGAAAACACGAGTGACCCAGCGAGCCTGTATCTCCGCCTGAGGCATAATGGCCCCCAGGCCGTGGATGAAGCCCACCACAGCCAGGGTGTTGTGCTCCAGCATTGGGGGGAAAACATGCTTGTACAGCCCCAAGCGGTGACCAGACCTCCGTGCAACATGGGCAGGCAGGAATGGAAAATCATAGCTGTATCCGGTGGCAAAGACAATTGTGTCCACCTTCAAGAAAATAAGAACCTGTATTCATGTTCTGTTCCGTAACCCATATTATCTTTGTTGGTTTATAACAAGTTATGTAACGCAAACTGCCTACATCAGTCTTAGTCTTCTGACCTTCTCTACAACACTGTCGTCGTCAAACGTCACAGTGGAGCCGCAGATCTCCTTCACATTTGACTTGATGATGACAGCCCCAGACAGGATCTTCATAGGGAGGTCATCATTTATCACAGGGACCTGACTGAACAGCCTGTCAGATAACAAAGCAGAATGACTGAAGATGCAGATTATGTTTCTGTTTTTTTGTTTTGTTTTGTTTTGAGATGCTGATTATTTTGTCTTATATGGCAAGTTTAGTTCCAAAATATCTGCATTATCAACTATCAAAGTAAATTGTCCAAAACATGATTTACTATAGGGACAATAATACTGTATAATCACATGTAACAATGGTACTTTTTTATTTATCTAAAATGCAAGTGATTCTGTATGTTGATAATTGTATATTGAAACTGTGGCATTTACTCTATGAGAGACAGGTTAAGCACCTTACCTGTGTTTTGGCTTGAGCGCGTACATGGTGTGGTCATACATGGCATTGAGCTTATTCTCACCAAGCCAGTTAAAAATGTTGATTGGCAGCAGCTGGAACAGGATGTGGACAAAGCGTGTGTTGTACACGTCCAAAGGCAGGCCATTCTCGGACACCTGACGGAGGACCCAGGCACCGCGACGAGTGCTCAAATAAACCTGTAGAGACTATATGGGCTCAAGTACAGAGCTACAGGTAGAGACGAGACTCATTTTATTTGCCAGAATGGATGCCAGTACAGGTGCTCCTGTAGTTGATGCTCCCTTCTGTCACGTGCTTGACACTCCTCTCTACCCCTCCTCCTACAGCTCTTACATGCGCACGTCTGTATCCCCCCCGCACTATCACGCAATCAAGATGTATAATCATGAATTAAACTAATTCCTGCGCAGCTCTCCAGACAGCTCTAAGACACACACATATTTCCCTAACAAAATGAAAGGTGATCACAACAGCTTGCCGACCTGCTCTGCCACTCTGCTGCACTCAACAGCGATGTCTCCACCAGAGTTACCAATGCCAATGACCACCACCCTCTTTCCAACCATGTCCTCAGGCCCTTTATAGTCCGAGCTGTGGAGGTACCTTCCTTCGAATGTCTCAATTCCTGCAAGTCCCACAGAAGGGTTGATTACAGCATGGGACTGTCTGTCATAATAGTGTCTGCAGGTGCTTGCAAGTGTGTGTGTGTCATAGAACTAACATTGTGTATACCTGGGAAGTCTTTGAGCGGCAGGTGGGGGTAGGCGTAGTGACCAGAGCAGCAGATGACGGCATCAAAGATGTGCCTCTCTTCCAGCCCATCATTGTTCACAGTCACAATCTCCCACTGTCCAGTACGAGAATAGTCTGGCCTCTGTTGTATCCCCTTTACTGTTGTCTGAAGCACAAAAACACATGTGGCAGGTCATCTCATGAAGTAAAGAACATAGAAACATCCCCCAATAACCCTCTGTGGTCTCCTGTTACCTTGAAGTGGATGTATGGCAGCAGTTTGAAGTGCTCTGCATACATCCTGAAGTAGGTGAGGATTTTTGAGTGGTGCATGTAGTTGGGATAATCTGCAGGAATGGGGAAGTCACTGAAGCTCATCATTTCCTTGGAGATGTTAATGGTGAGCGAGCGGTAGATACTGGCCCTGTTGGGCTCTGACACTTCCTGCATAGACACAGGATTAATTCAGGATTAATTCAACAAAACCTTAAATTGTTAAATAGAAAAGATGAGTTTTAGTGGTGGCTCAGTATACCACATACATGATTGGCTGTGTGATTACATGTGTCATGAGCTACGAACAACTTATTTATGGAAGAAATAATGATTTGAGAGCAAGTGAAATTGAGGCCTCACCTTAAACCTCCACAGTCCGCCCATATCGTCACTGCTTTCAAAGCATGTGGGCACCATTCCCTCGCCCAGACAGGCCTTCATGCTGGTGAGCCCTGAGGGTCCTGCCCCGATCACTGCTACTCTGTGCACCATAGTGAAGCTGAGGGGAAAGGCTGTGGTGCAGAGGTAATGTACCTTAACCTGATAAGACCTATAGGTGATGGGAGGTGAGGCTCTCCTAGACAGACAGAATAAATCAGGAATAAATCAGGAATATCTCCACAACTGTCAGGTCAACATGCAATGTCTTGGTCTCTATGGATAGGATATGAAGAATCTAGGGAATATATTGGTCCACGGGACCAGCAGCTCCGCAGCAACAGGGGACCCCAAACATCCCTAGCCATGTTAACAAGCTCTAAATGTGGATCCTGAGACGTTCCCCAGGCCAACACATGGAGATACAATCTCACCTAGTCCTGGGTCTTCCCCAAGGCCTACTCCCAGCTTTATCTGCCTGGAATGCCTCCCTATATGCGCCTGGGGGGCATCCTTACCAGATGCCCGTACAAAGGCTCTACTCCGAGTTCCTCACGGATAGCCAAGCTTCTCACCCTATCCCTAGGGAGACGCCAGCCACCGCCCTGAGAAAACCCATTTTGGTCACTTGTACCCTTTATCTAGTTCTTTTGGTCATGATCCATGATTTGTCCAATCACTTCTCTTTTAAAACAGTAAATATATAAATGCCATCCACGTCTGTGTACCAGTAGTTTTTTCGTAAGACATGAAGGTATACATTATCAGAGTTTCTGGTTTCTGCTACTACTACCCACTTCACGACCAAGTTCAACAATGTGAGTATGGCTTTTCTCCAGTCCTAATCCTTGAGTCACATAAATGATATGCAAAGCCCCACCTGTAAATCGTCAGGATTGGATCCTTGTTCTTGCTACATAGACCGAGCAGGCATTTTTTAAATCAGAGTTTTCATTTGACCATTGATGCACACCATATTTGAAGTATCAATATTCTGGTTTGGCGTTGGCTTATATTTAGTTAATAAAATATCCTCATAGCACACATAAAACACTATATGGACAAGTTAAAAGGGAAAAAAAAATTGTTACGTATTTAACCGCGGTTCTATGAATTTTGAATGACCGCCAGAGCTCGGCAGTCACTCTGACTTCTCGTGTGAAGATTTCCAAGAGGTCGCTTCCTGGGTGAATGTGCCTTTAGTACCGGGGCGGAGGGCACACGTCACCCGGGTCACAGGTGACCTTGTTGATTCAAACACTCGACCTGCACACTTGTGCGATGGACATCCAGGTGCTTAACGCACCGCTTCTGGTCATCAGTACAAATCAAATAGAACGTGATTTTCACATGAGAGGATCTTTAAATGGATGGCTTCCTAGATGGATGTGCCTAATAGAGCATACATCTGGCATGTCAGGTTAAGGAACAGCCCCACAATAGCCATAGAAAGAGCCCAACAGCAGCCACAGAAAGAGTCCAACAGCAGCCATAGGAAGAGTATCACAGCAGCCATAGGAAGAGTCCAACAGCAGCCATAGGAAGAGTATCACAGCAGCCATAGGAAGAGTCCAACAGCAGCCATAGGAAGAGCCCAACAGCAGCCATTGGAAGAGTACCACAGCAGCCATAGGAAGAGTACCACAGCAGCTATAGGAAGAGCCCAACAGCAGCCATAGAAAGAGCCCAACAGCAGCCATAGGAAGAGCCCAACAGCAGACATAGGAAGAGTACCACAGCAGCTATATAAGAGCCCAACAGCAGCCATTGGAAGAGCCCAACAGCAGCCTAACACAGTGATGAAACCTGGAAAACACATGAAACCTTTATGGGTGGTGCTACTCTGCTCCTGGGGATATTGACATATGCCTTTCAAATATGGTAGGCTAATGTTAGAAATTATCTGGGTGAATGCCAACTTTCAGACTTGTGTAGTATACAGTTGAAGTTAATAATTTGACAACTATTTTGTAAATATCCCCTGTACTTTGACAATCAATGATGCCTATGATTTTTGTATAATTAGTCTATATTCTTAGTAGGATACATTTTTTTGTAACCTATTTTATTGTTTACTCGACTTGATCGATGTTAACTATAATATATTTAGTTGCAAAAAGCCATTATACCCATATAATCAACATGACCATCCAGTAATGTAGGCCTACATCAGAGCCACCTAAATAAATATCGGTAGGCCATCCCCATACCTTGAAATGTGAATAAATGTATTGTCTTACCTGTTATTGCAGTAAATTGGTATTGGGCTGCACACACAGCAACCCCTCGGTATGGCTGCAAGTGATACAAACAATGCAAGGCCACAGGGCAAGCTACCTCTGTTCTGAATTCCCCTGAAGAAAACACCACCGTTTAATTAAAGGCCCCACCCATGAGAAAATAAAGGCGTTATTCCACTGCAGAAACTCAAGCTGGGGAGGGGAGGGGATTGTGCAGCAACAACTGTAAAGCTAAGAAGCAGTAAACTTCATAACCTGGCCACATATTGTCCCCACTAAGACTCACAAACCTGAGGTACTGTGGCACTATAACAATCAACTTATTGTTGTACAATTTAACCTTTTGACACATATCAAAAATCGCTCCTTTTAACATCTCAACTGCTAAAGGCTTTGCTCCACTGTCCATGCAAAACAAGTCTGTGACCGTTAATCCAAATCTCACAAAATGTGGTACCATATCTACCGTACAGACCTTTATGACAAAAAGTTGATAAAGAGATTTTAATCCAACACTATTTTAAAGTTATGCCTCCATCAAATGTGACAGATTTACCGATGATTACTCATTGGCCTATATCTTGTGATCCCATGGTTCAAATAAACAAAACTTTACTCACATTTTCTAATAAATTAATCAGAAGCACACCACATTTCCAATGTGAATGCCTAATCGACATGAAGTTTGGTAAATAGACATATCACAAATGTCACAAATAGCTAAAAAGTGGGGCTAACATATCTCCTAAATTTAAAATGCATTTTTCTTATGTTTTCCACAATCGACTTAAAATTACATTATAAATTAGACTTTTCACAATTCCTGCATTTTCAAAATGTATGATAAACCTACCTGATCAACTAGTCTAAAACGGCTACTCAGATTAAAATGTAATAAAGTATAAAGCATCTTCAGACAATACAGACAAAGCTGCATCTTGGATTAGTGGTTTACAAACTGTCACAACCTTGAAGGTGCAGTCAACGCAAAACAGCAAGGGTTATGTTGCTAAGACATAAGACATCCTTTGCTGTTAAAACATAGTCCAAAATGCATCAGTTGACATTTATTCTTAAGGTCCTCAAGATGGGAACGGGCTTGGACAGCCGTCATCGCTGCTTGCGGCTATATTCTTGTTATTTGATGCTTGGCTGAGTGTTTCTTTGCTATGTATTTCATTATGTATTATTCTCAGTAAACAAAACATGTATTGTAAAGTAGTATTTCAAATTAGTAGGCTACTATACTTGTGAAGAAGATGCAATGCATCTGATTATGGTGGGTTCCATAATAAATGTCAAAAAGATATTCTTATATTTGTTTATGCCAATTTTATTTGACAAGAACAAATTTGTGCAGAATTGTCACATGCAGGCAAAGGCAACAACCTTACAAGCTGTGTATAAAAAGAGTTGCAGTTGTTTGTTAACTACAATATGCTTAACTGCTGACTTGTTATGCTACAGGGCAGGACTGGTGGCTTTCAAATTAAACAGCCAGAAGCTACATACTGTCTGTCTGTTGATGGCAATTTTAGCTAAGAAGAACCAGTTTTTTTCATCATGATTTACTCTTGGCCATGAGGAAGATAATTGCTCAAGTATTGCAGCTACAGCATCAGTAATGTTGCTAGTAATAGTAGTCCAGGAAAATAACTGCAAATAAAACACTACTGAACTAGATGTCAGTAATACTAGTATCCCTCCCATTATCCCTTTTTCATACCCCATGTCCTCCCCCCCTTTTATTGGGGGGGAGGAGCAGGTTAAGGGGGTGTTGTTTGTTTCCATGTGAAATGCAGACTGTAAAGCCCTTTGAGACTGCAATGTGATTAAGGGCTATATAAAAAAAGGGCTTGACTTGAGCAAATAGAACTATAAATCCATGCTGTGTTTTCTCAGTCCAATGGGTTTACCTGTAACTATTCTTTTAGTTTAGTTGGTAAGATTAAAGAATAAAAAGACAAATAATGGAAAACTACTTGGTTTAGTATAACTTTAGTATAATAGAATTTGTCGACATTCTTGATTATTGGAAAGATTACAGTGTTGCAAATGTGTTTATTAAAAAAGGGGTAATTATGGAATATCAAACAAGATACCACATTTTACTTCATATAACAATTCACAGTGTAGTGTAATCAAATAATACATTGCCATCTATACATTACTAGGCTACAGTAACACACATATATAGCTGGTGAAATATGAGTGATAAACTCTTAATCCCCAGATAAAGCATAGTTGTTGAAAAATAATAGTGCCATTATTACAGTATTTATTGTGGTAGTTCTGCCCAACCATGTCAGGAATGTAGATTCCAACATACACAGGCCCGGGGTGGGTAATCGGGAGAATCGGGAGAATTCCCGGTGGGCCGCTTGGCTTTTGGGCCGCTCTGGAACT
>JAODUH010004329.1:0-10772 GCA_027564835.1 Typhlichthys subterraneus | reverse complement strand
AATCTTTCTGATTGAGAGGGGGTCAAATACTTATTTCCCTCATTAAAATGCAAATCAATTTATAACATTTTTGACACACGTTTTTCTGGATTGTTTTGTTGTTATTCTGTCTCTCACGGTTTCTGTCTCACCAAAATTATAGACTGATCATTTCTTTGTTAGTGGGCAAACATACAAAATCAGCAGGGGATCAAATACTTTTTTTCCTGACTGTATACTGCAAATATAACTTGATGGTCTCCATTCTATGCCAGAGACTGCTCTATGAGAATACAACTGACCGCGCTGCCCATTGTAGCTGTAGCATCAATGGCCCTCTCCACGTGGTTAGGCTTGATGCTGAGGGCGAATGATCTTGTCAGATGGGACACAAACTCAACTGAGATGCCCACTGCCTGGAGACCAAGAAAGACCGTTATCCTTATTTGATTATCTTGTAAGATAAGTTTGGATAAGTTACAATGTCTTTAGAACTGCAATGATGGAGGAAAGTCATTTTGTCTGGCTAGTAAGGGTATTGAACATATTCTGTACAATGCTATGCTATGTGGAGACTCATTAAAAGAACAAGATGTATCTATCTATTTATTTTTCCCTCAAAACATGAGAGAAAAATATGAATGTGAAAAGCAGAACACTCCAAAACAGCACGTGTGACTTAGCCTAACATGCCAGATGGACCCAGATGGATTGTTGTCACAACTCTATCTGGGGAGCCGTACATTGTTTGCAAAGGGCAGGTACTTTCCTAAAAACACAATGGCAGGTGATTGTATGAACCGTCACTTTCGCTGTCAGCAAACCTAAGCCACGCCCGTATAGCTATAAACACGAAGCTGATTGGACAGTTCAGTTGCTACTCGGACACATTCAAAATGATTCCTAGGCTTTCCAGACTGATTCTCACGACAAAATGAAGCTGCAGCTCGTGAGATCAGGATGGTCTCTGCCTGTGACTGGCTCTCTTACCGTGACCAGATTGATAAGAGCTACTGCGTTGTAGTCTATTGACCATAGCGTCATGACGCCAACCGTGTCCACAGTGATCATGACTATGGTGAGGAGGTTGAGCAGACCAGAGCGCAGGTCCATACCCAGCAGCAGACAGCACACCACAAAAGTGGGCAGGAGACACAGAGAGATGTTGAACAGTCCCTCTGGCACAATGGTCAGATACTGCTCATAGAACGCATAGGTAATCCTAGACAGGAGAGGAGGACAACACATCCATTGCTATTATACGTGTACAGCTATGTAGAGATCAGATTATTTACTTACATATAGTACCTTCCCAAATTAGGGACAGTTGCTATTGTGTTACTAAGTTGTCCTATTTTTTTTCTTGATATTTGTATTACGAAATGATGATGAATGTCAAGAAATGAAGACCAAACTGCTCGGAGGGCAGACATCAGCAGACATACGTGTAGGGAAAGACCTCAAAGTCTGGCGAGGTGCCTATAATTTTCTTCATGCCTATGGTGATGTTGTCTGCCAGCTCTCTGGCCCTCTGAAGTGCCAGGGTGAACTCCCGAGAGTTGGTCAGAGGGGTGTGATACGCCATGAACCGTGAGGCTGAAGACACACACAGTCACACACACGTTTTAGGACTAACGCCTGGCTGTAACTGTATTACAATAACATGATTTCAGACGCCTTACCTATGATTTCACCGTTCTCGTCTCGCACCACTGCCTTGTCATAAGCTCCAAGGCCTCTGAAATTAATATGGTAAACGCTAAGACAATATACAGCGTGTATAATGCATGAACCACATACAGTGTGCAACAAAGACATAGCCAGTGTGTGTGTATGTCTTTGTCTTTAAAACGGACCCTTTGGGACATTGCAGGTCAGGTCTGTTGCCCAGGAAGTCCGAGAGGAAGCGGTTGAAATCTGTAACGTTGGGCCTGAGGACCCCATTTTCAGGTATCGGCATACACTTCTTTAAACATAAGATATTAGCTGAGGAGAAGGGAGAGAGTTGATGGAATGTGACTGTCTTGGATAATGTCAATGTCACAGGTACATCGTCTGGGCGTCACCAGAGGTACGTACTGTGTAAGAGATATGCAGTATAATAGAAGAACACAGTAGGTCTACTACTGTGTAGTATAAACATAACATAACATAATTATACTTTAGTGTGGGTGTGTGCATGTGCATATGTGCGAGAGAGTTTGTACTCTTGAGTTATACCCTTTATGATATTTTGACTATTGTAATACCCACCTTCACTAGCAGGACAGAACTTATCTTTATTTGGACCAGTGGTGTACAAGCGACAGCATTTTGATCCAGGGTTTAGCCAGTCAATGAAATCATCTACCCAAGAATTAGCTGGAATAGCCAGGTAGGATCTGTAGATCACAGTATCAGTTTGTTATAAACAAATAGATAGCCAGCAATAGTTAAAAGATTGCATGAGCCCTTCTGCTCACCATTTCCTGTTCTTATAACATGACCACATATTAATAAGGATTCATTACTATCCAATATCCAAATCATCAATAGTTTCTATACTGCCAGTAATAGTAGTATATGAGGTCCCTTGAGCTCTTACAAATTAAGTAAACTGTTTTTTTATTGATCTGTGCAAGCATGTTTAGTTATTATTGGGCAAGTATCTTCTGCATCATAAACAGCCCCAGAGAAACAACTCAGTTTGGGCTTTAACTTTTCACCCCCAGAAAAGTTCAAGCCTATACAGTGATTATATAGAGAATTGCACTTTTAGGCCCAACTTATTTTCCTGGCACTGATCCATTACAATATGCATTCAACTGATTTTGCAGATTAAATCTGCCAGAGCACATTTAGCACTGTCATCTCCACTCATGGATCCTACCGTGACGTTGATCATTAACTGTTCTGATTAGCGTGAGTGTAAGAGGTTCAAGGACAGTTGATAGCGTGTAATAGAAGCATGGCATCAGACCAATATCTCCAACCCAACTACCCCTGCTAGAATCCCCCAGTAACGCATGCAAATGCACTCACATTTCAGGGTATTCAGTGGCATACTGGATCTTCTGGGTGAGAGAAAATTGATCACAACCCACACTGGAGCAAGCTGCATCCATGCCGGCTGCACTAGTGAAGTTGAAGCCCCTTGTTGTTACAAAATATGTCGGTACTCCCACCTCAAAGTACTTGTACAGGTACTTAAAATAGTCAAGCATGTAGGAATCCTGCACCAAATAAAGCAGTCTCTGTTAGCTGGCTGGAATAATTGATAGCACATCTCAGTGTGTAGCTAACTCACCGTAGGCATTGCCAGCTCTTGATCAAGGCCTACACGCACATGAAGCATGAGGAATAAGGAACAACAGAACATGAGGAGAAACACCACCATCTGCACGGAGCAACACAAAAGGGGCAAATTGTTGAATAGGCTGACTATTAATTAACAAGCACCAGTTTTGGCCTCGGGGGTTTCACCATTTGAAATGTAAATGCAATTCACTGATATACGAGATACCCTATTCCAAAGAGTCTTACAGTATAGTGCTTGTTTTCCTAAATCATCTTGCTAAATAAAAACCAGTAGGTCCATAGCTTAGGTCAAAAACCCAAGATATTTCAATCCTGGGTTTCTCTGGCTATTCTGGTTTATTAAAGGTAAACGAGTGCCTGACACAATACATGTAATTGTCACATAAACACATCAAGGAATGTTTCTGCTTTACCACTAGGATCCTGGAGACAGGGTGGAGGAGGACAGGGGCGTAGTATTTCTTCATGAGGGGTAGTAGGAAGCCCTCGTTTGGCTTGGTGGGACGTTTGGTTTTCACGGTAGCACAGCAGATCAGCTCACAGTGGTTGTTGTCTTGCCGGCGGGTGTCTAGCGACAGCAGAGCCACGAAGGCCGTCATCTGCAGTACGAAGTCCACGAGCACAGCTAGGGCAGCATACAGAGCAAAGGACTTCACTGCTGGCATGGTTGACAGGGCCCCTAACGTAGGAAGCGGGGGAAGCTTGTTTAGACATTAACACAGGAAATCACATGGTTTGTTACAGCTGCGTGATGCGCATGTAATTAAGACAATGCATTTGTAAATGTGCTTGTTGCCAAAACTGGCAGCAGAGTATGTTTATAAAAACAATGATATGATGTTCATCTTACCCAGGAAAAAGCAGATTGATTCTGAGAGACTGCACAACAGCATGCTGGGAGCGACGTTTCCAAGGATGCGACCAATCTGCTCCTCCCTTTCCTCACCGGGCCTCCGCATGTCTCTCTGTGAGGAGACAGTATTTAAACAGTATGTCCTTCTGTACCTTAAAAAGAATGTCAGCGTTTCCATTGTAGAGGTTAGTAGAGCCCAAGGCAAGTCATGGGGCCCTCTCTCAGGCCCTCTGGCCCTAACTTCACTTCACCTCAACCTCAACCAATAGATATGATATAATATAATATAATATAATATAATATAGTTATATAAATATATAAAACAATAACAATACAATATTTGGTGGCCTAGCTGTCATACCCACATAATGTTTAAGTTTATGTTCCTTGCCTGTAAGCAAAAGATATCCCTCTGCATAGACATCTATAACTAATACTACTATTTTACATACACACCTGGTACTCCAGCACAAAAATAAAGATGTTGTCCGCTCCAACAGCTAGCACCAGGAAGGGGACCACCTGAAGAATAACCAGGGAGGATGGAATACCGATCCAGGCATAGAACCCCATGGAAGCCAAGACGGAGCAGCCTACTACGAGGACACCACCAAAACCCACCAGGATCTTGGAATCCACCTAAGGGACACAACAGTATTGTTAGGTCAGCCATGTAGGGACTTGTGCAAAGTGTTGCATTTGAAGATGGTGCTTTGCTGTGCCTTTTATTGACATTCAGACAGAACGTGTATCCACATAAGATGCAAAATGAGATATGTTCCAAATGCAACTCCTTGCAGCTCATTTCATGCCCACTGGAGAGAAAATGGTAATTCTGCCCAGATGCTATATGTGTATACCCTGCTTATTGAAAGACTATGCAAAAGGAGGTTTACAAGCTGCTATGATGTTCTATACACAAACATATTTGTGAAAGCATCATGTCCACACTTTAATTAACCTTTTCATTGTTGTTGGGCCTTTTGCCTTTCTGATGAGGTTTCTTATGTAAAACCCAGTGCTATGAACAAACAAGATAAGTATTCAGTTTACAGCTGCTATAGGAACGATAAATACCATATGCTACCTCTTGTCACGTACACAATGCATATCTTTCTTGGATATCTGCTAACTACACCCTGGTACATATTATATACATATACATTTATAGCAGGTGTTGTCCATAGGTCTCTATACCACCACTTCCTCTAAACATACGTACAAACTAGGGCTGTCAGAATATAATAACAATTAATCGCAGTTAATCGCACACTTTACCTAATTAATTGCGATTAATAAATAAAAAACATTTAGGTTACATTTTGAACAGGTATAAGCGATTTTATTCAGAAAAATTCTGATAGCCCTAGTACAAACAAATATGCTGAAGTAGATAACCACCTCAGCCTGTCTTACCAGAATACGTTTACATGAACTGTATTCCCCCAAAGCCACAGCAATGTATAAAAAAATGACAGCATAGCTTATCATGAAGATGGGAATGTCCTCTGTTGTTGTCCTGTTAATTTCATCCTCCAGAGACCTCTGGAAGAGAGACAGATAGTTATTTAGAAAATAACTATGCATGATGCAATGGCAGTTAGTGATTTGTACAAGTCAACACAACCTTCAGGAAATACAGCACACACAGTATGCAATGCCTGCAGTATGGCATTACAGTATTGGTTAGAATAGGAAAAACACTGTACTGTCTCTAAAACCAGCCAGAAAACCATAGCAAAAATGATTACGCTTACTCCCCACTGGGATATGATTATAGGTTTCACTATGTAGAAGATACCTCTGCCATGTACGCAAATGTAAAGTTGGTCTTGGGATTTCGTTGGTACTCTTGGACGATATTTAGAAACTCCTTCTCCCACTTCAAAGCCACTTTGTACTTCACATTATCACGAGCATAGTTGTTGAGAGAAAATGTCAGGATGAAAGCCTCAGCATTTGTGTAATCCTCATCTGCAAGAGTTAAGAATTGTAGGGAAATGCACAAATGTAGTTTAGTATCCTTTCTGAGGTGTGGCTGGTGCTATTTAATACACTGGAAGGGACTCACTATCATATCCTCCAACTGCAAGAAAGGGAAAGACTGGAGCTCCGTAGTCTGCCATGCAGCTCATACCTAGGTCAGTAATGTCTTTAAATGACAAAGGAGAGCTGGAGGGATAGAGACAGGGAATAATGTTAGCTCAATAAGATTTCAATAATTTTATAATACACAGATTCTGTCAGAACAAATTCTATACTTACAGCAATGGCATGTTTATATTACTAAATATCATTGCAGAAAGTCTTACTTGACACAGTAGATGAAGTGATCTCGCCAGTCCACCTCTTTAGTCACGCCCAGCTCCGTCATGTTGACCTTAGCATTGAGGTTGACCAGACTGTTTTGAAAGTACTGGGGCAGGCTATTGACAGCACAGTCGGTCAGGGAGGGGTTGGATGGGTTTAGTGGGGCGAAACACACATCCTTCAGACTTGCTGTACGATTCAGTTCCTCAGACCAGATTTCTATGTTCTGCAAGCACACGCATTTCAAAGTTAATGTTATTGATTGTGAAACGTGCAGTACAGGTGCAGACTCCTCAGATTAAAAAGATCTTACCTGTATTCGTGTTTGGAGCTCCAGCAGCTCAATAATGAGATCTTTTGAGATGAGGCCACTGAAGTTCTGCATTCCAAACAGCAAAGAGTTATATATGTGACCTTGTCTACCTGGTGCTGTCAAGATCAGCTGGTTCGTTCTGAAGAATGGGTCAAAGTATTTGTCATGGAAGTCCTTCTCCCTGCGAGCCCGGCTGTTGGGAGCAGACCACAGCTGAACTGGGTCTGTGGTGAGTTCTATATTCATGAGTCCTGTTGAGAAGATCGCCACAACTATGGCTGATGCAAGGAGCACCTTGAATTAAGACAAATATGAAGTACAAATAAGTCAAACCATGAATGAGCAAATCCAACATATGCATGTCACATCAACAACCAGCTCTTCGTTTAATGATATATTATTATGGTGTGTGCTATTCATTGGTCCAATAGAAATGCTGAACTAACCTTAAGAGGGTGTGAGGCAATCATAGTTCCCCAGGTCTGGAAAACAGAGCTCAGAAACTCCTGAGCTGCCAGGGTGTTTTTTTCAGTGAGCGACACCTCAGATGGATGAATCAGACAATCCTTGTAATCGCCTCCTTTCTCCTTATACCTCACAGAGACTGACAGGTAAACCAGGAAGATGGCGAGCAGAATAAAGAATAATATGATAGAGATCACCAGGAAGCCGTCTGCCCCCATCAGTCTGAAGGGTCCGCTGGGCAGCGGAAGAGCTGGAACTGGCGGGCATGACTCCTTGCAGTCTTGGCATGAGCAGGCCATTCCTCCAGATGGAGTGGTTTCATTACACATCAAAGCTCGCCCATTGTAGGGAACCACCCCCTTTGGTAGTCCCTCTGTCACTCCCTCTGGTATAAGCCTGAAATCGATGTCAAGGGGGGCCAAACCATTGCTGGAGTCTCCCTGGAAGTCATACCAGCGCTGGGCATTGCACAGCTTGGCGCCATAGCGCCCACACATTGTGGCGATGGCAAAACCTCCAGTGGTAGGGATCCTGACATTCTTACAGGACGAGAATGATGTGTCAGCGAAGGATTTGGAGACGTATGCCTGGTAGCCCACCACGACAGTCTTGTTCAGGCCCTGGTGAAGGACCACCGCTGTCTTTGTGACATTCACGGTTAGGGTCTGGTCGGGACTGCAGGTGTTGATACAGTGCAGGTGGGCAAAATTTTCAGCGCAGGAGGGGCAGCGAATCAACACAGCCTTGGACAACATCAGACTAAGTTCCAGGGAGCTAAGTTGCTTTATGGAGCAGCAGGCGAAGGTGTTGCTCTCACCGCGATCCAACATGGGACACACCTGTGGAGAGAGAAGGCGCTGCTGTTGTGACATGAAAGACTTGCTGACGTTCATGTTCTTTCATAATTTATCATTTAACGTTCTGCAAAAAAGCATGGATTTGACTCTCCAATCCCTTCCTGTGAATGTTTTCTATTGCCACGATTCACTGACCTTTTTAAGTATGTTGTAGTGTTCTCCCTTGAGTGCTCTGGCAGAGCTGTAGTTGAGACAGGGCACAATAGGGGGAATGAGGGGATTGTTGCCAACTGAGGGGTTAAGACCACACTCCTCATAGAAGGCACAGTAACCTGGCTCATGTTGGGCTTCAGACAAGACCTGCACGATAGTCCACAAAAAACAACAACAGTAGGGAGAATGAAATAAAGTAACAAAACTGTGTTAGACATCACTAATCAGGACATTATCAAAATACTGTAGCATGACCATGGACAATGAACCCAAGTTAGTTTTCCATTGCTTCTCAAAAACATAGTCCTTATGCGGTCACAATTGAGGAGCACATTTCCAAAACTCACTCAGTCCACTGGGAGTCTTTTAGCTTTCAAGCCTTCTATTGAATGTCTATCATAAAATGAACATGTATCATGTGCAACAGCGAGATGGAGTGAACTTTGGCACTGTTTTCATTTGCAGATTATGGAAGTCCTTAAAAAGCATAAAATTACACACATAACTCAACATAGACCAAATATGAACTGCTCCTTAATTCACAAGTTAATTTTGTATTCATAGTATTTTCTGATCAGTGTGTGAAATTGATAAGGAAGCGATGAAGTCAAGGGTACAACAACAGTATTGCCTTAAGTGAATATTATAGACATGATGTTGTATATTTTCTAACCCTAATTTCACAGTCATTTTCATTCTAATACAATGTATATTTACAGCAACTACACAAGTGTATAATTCATACTGTGATTAGCCAAAGCATGTTAGCTTAAATACATGTAAGTCACTTTGGATAAAAGTGTTTGCCAAATGTCAAAATGGTACATGTAAATGTAAATTGCTATTAGATGCTTGTTATGAATGCTTAATTAAAATATATATATTTATATTGCTTTATTACAGTTAAGGCTTAAGCAATATAGATAGATTAATCCCTATATCTTTCATTTTCAAGGACATCAATCAATCAATGATAACTCATCATAATAACTTTAGGGCTGAACTACTTGACTTAGAATTTAAACTATTGTAGAGACAATAAAAAGACAAGCAATATTTATATAATGTTAAGTTTGGTTAAAACCAAAGTACTCATATATTATACAACTTTTTGGCATAACTAAAAATGTTATTATAATATAAACATAAACACCTAAGTCATTGATATTAGCTCAATGCTTATTAAGATAAAAACACAACAATGTCAAACCTGTTAATTCCATTACTGTCTAAAACATGTACAATATAAGTTTGAAAATTGAGGAAAAGATCAGCTACTGGAACTGGTCTATTAAGTAAACATAACTACTGTAACAACAACAGTAGTCCCTATTACAGATTGTAAAATCAATTTTACTACACCATACCTACACTAACAATAACTACCCAAACTGGTATCACTAAAGAAGCATGAGAACAGAATTAAAATGGGACTGTGAGCTTGCAAAGAAAAACGCTATACAGTGTGACTCCTTTACCATAAAATAGAAAAGTAATTCTGCTTACATTATTGAGATTACTGAGATATACTTACTAGACATGTTAGAAGTGTGAAGAGGGTAGTTAGGTAAGACATCATTACATTGCATGTGGCCTCTCACCAATGAAAAGACTAAATCCACAAGTTTACAGTAACACAGTAGAGATATTGTTGACGTTTGTAAACAGACAAAGTATAATAATTTAGTATTTAGTATTCCCTGTTTCCCTCTGTATAACTCCGTCTATCTGATGTGAGTGGCCAGCGCTAGGGGTTAGGGTAATGGTGGGCAAGGCCTGTGATGTCACAGCTGTCTTATCTGGTCTGATTCAGTGAGTGCCAATCACAAGAATGGGTGATCACTTCTCCACTGATAATTAACAGCATAGTGCTGTGAGGCTGAGGTTGCCAAGCAAGGAAATAACACACTCAAGGCATTCATGCCTCACCTTGTTTTTAAAATCTCTTCTCAGCTTCAGCCATGTGAGGATAATATGGACTTAACATAGAATTATATTCAATCAATGCAACATTTAGTCAATGTAATGTGTGTAGCGGCTCACCAGTAGCTACACTGTCTATAATGAATATGAATACATTCAGTTCATTCAAGTTGTTCTTGACCAGGAAGCCAGATTTCTTACTGCATATGTTATTAAATGCATATGCAAATATATACTAACGTGCACACACATATAGTATGTATATGTGCACACAATAGTTATATTATTCTCAACAACCTTATCAGTTTCTGTGGACAAGCCCCTGTAGGCTACAGCATCTCACCAAACATGAACCTTGGACCATTTTCTGCATGAGTCTTGAGGGTGGTGGAGGAAGAGGAGATTGTCAGCCCTGATAGTCCGAATACCGGTACCTCTCTGTTCAGGTTCCATTCACACCACGGAAGGAACACAATAAATACCGCACCAGTCTAACTTTGTGATAAACCTCTTTCTAGCAATGGCATAATTAAGTCCTGACATATATACAGTATCTCACAAAAGTGAGTACACCCCTCACATATTTGCAAATATGTGAGCATATCTTTTCATGTCACAACAA